>RJWH01004890.1:0-92585 GCA_004363575.1 Solenodon paradoxus | reverse complement strand
TAGGAGGGAAGGAGAGGAAGCAAGGTGGTGGGAAAGGACCCTGCACTCTGGTTGGGGCAAGGGATGAAATACTCAGACTGAGAAGGGAGTTCAATATCTTAAAATGAGTATCGACTTTGTAAACAAAATATAATAATACAATTATTATATTGTAAAACGTGTGGGGCTGGCAAAGGGACAACTATTCCTTTTTCTCGCAGCCCTCCATTCACCAGTGCTCTGACATCCTGTGAGTTAGCTCTGTCTTAGAGTCTCATTTGTAAGGTAGTGATGGAACACTTTCCGAGTTGTTGCTGGAAAGGCTGAGACATCCAGGAATCAGAATGCACGATTTTCTTGTACCAGCACTTGCTCATGGTTGGCAGGTGCTCAGTAAATACTGGTTATCATTACTGTAAGCTCTTCTGGGCTGGCTGTTAGTGTGTCTTGGAGGGAGCAGTTTTGCAGCCATGGCTGTGGGATTTAGCTGGACAGATGCTCAAACACTTGTCCTGGATAGAGACGTGCCACTGATGTAGCAGCGAAGGATCGCGTGTGACTAAGCAAAGGCAGAAGGGGGAGACTTGGGAAAAAGCAGAAGTACACATGTGAGTTTCTGTCTTGGGGTGTGTGGGGGGAGAATATGGCACACCTAGGGGAGAGTCAGCATTTATGCCCGGTAGAATGGATTCCACTTCAGCATTGTATAGTCAACCTAAATACAGGATTCCACCATGCTGTGGCTTCACAGTTAGCCGCTGGGAATGTTGGCTCTGTTCACAGTGCCCCACCAAACCTACCAGCAGATACTCCACAGAGTTCTGTCATTTGACTTTGCAGCAGTGCCATCCTAATTGATGGCTGTCCTCTCCCATCCTGTCCCACCTCAAGAAATGTCAGACCAAAAAGTTTGGTGTAGGGTGCAAACTCATGGTCTCCCTTCTCCAAGTATTTCCCCTTCTATGATGAAGTCCTCATATGTGCCATTTAGAAAGTGTGTGGACTTACTGACTCGTACTCCCCGCCCCCACCCTTTCTACTTCAAGAAGAACCTTCTGGACCCTGGTGATGTCATGTGAATTCTTCTCACTCAGAAACTTCCTGTTCACCCGTCATGTCTTCCCAATTTAAGGAAGTCCCCACAAGGCCCAGGGAGGCAGCTTCTCTCTGGTAGTTCTCCCTCCTTCAGTCACAAGGTCCACATTCCGAGCCCTGTCCACATACCAGGTTTCATCAACGGGGAGGCAGCTGCAGTAAATAATAAAGCCCAGATGTGGCATCGTGGCTCCCTGTCTGGCAAGGTGATCTGTGGACTATCAGGGGTCAGTTTTCAATCCCAGATGTCTTTTTCCCAACCAGCTTCTTGCTATCTCTTTCAGTGTTGTGAGTGTGGGGTGTGGGCTGGGGCAGATGCAGTCTTATTTTAAAATGATCTTAAGCATCTGCTATAGCCTTCACCACAATATATTTCATGCATTAGAAAGTCTTAAAAATTTACTTTTGGATTATCTTTTGCTTTTCTCCATAATTGCTCCCCTCCATTAGCAGAAACAATGTGGCATTGCCTGTGTGTCTCTGCATGGACTAGCCCCAACCCCTCTCTTTCACGCACACTTCTGAAGTGTTAACTAGCGGGGACAGTGCATTATGACAACATGTGTGATGGAGACAGATCGAAAGTGATGTAAACCATCAGCATTAATTCCATTCTCCAGGAGAGATGGGGAATTTCTACATGCAGATTTTAATTACTTTTGGTCTGAGCTGCCCACCAGGTTTCACGGGCTGCGTGATCTCAGATTGCTGAGGCTGCACCTCTGCACGCACTACCTCTCGGGAGACGATGAGTAAGTCCTCAGTAACCTGTAAAGTGCCAAAAAAGGCTATCCTTACATCCTACTTTCCCTTAATTATATACTTGGGATTTGTTGCATGTGAGTGTATCTCACGTCCTATGAGTGGGTGGAGTCCTGGACAGTCCTGCTCTTTCTCGTGGGGTGAGGGGTGGAGATGGAAGAACGGAGATTCCAGAACCAGTATCTAAAAAGTATACACAAAGATCTCGGGGAATTGTTTCCAGGAGACCAGGGAAATCCCTGCTTCTTTGTGAGAAGTACTCATTTATCTGTAAATTGTTTGTCGAGGGCCATGCTGTTCCGTGGCCTCTGTGGCTGAGCCATGCAGTGAAGATGACGAACCTCAGGTGGGTCCTTTGCTCTCTGAGGAAGGACATCCCCTGAGGCAGGCCCTCTGTCTCTGGGCTCATCAGTCCTTGCGAAGCCAGTCTCTCCTGGCTCTCTCATTTCATCTGTGGTCACGTGTCACCCAGACTGCCTTTATTTCCTTTTCTTTATTTACTATTCCTTGTCTTTCCTACTCTTTGAAAATGAGGGTTGGGGGGAAATGGGTGAGTTGCCTTGGCAACCCCCACCCCCATCTCTTTTCTGTTTCTCAACAGTTTTTCTACATTTTAATAAAATCCCTATTTATAGTGCATGAAGCCTCTTTCCCTTCAACTGCAGCTCTGCAAAGGAGGTTTCCTGTCTGACCAGAATGCTAATGACTAAAACATGGCTTTCTAGTGAGGAGGCAAGAAAACCCTCCAGAGCAAGCCCTTGGGTAGACGTGTGTTTGAGACCAGGGTCTGTACACAGTTGGCAGGACTGAAAATGCAGCCTTGTAAAATATCCTACTGGATACATACAAAATATGCATTTAGGACATGGTTGGACGGTGAGAGGCATGAAATGAGATGTTCTTTCTTTTGTCACACTGGCTTAGGAAGTGAACTCCTGGGCTTGACCTGCACGCAGCTGAGATGTCAAAACCAGCTGGGATTTACAATCCTGAAGGTGATTAGAAGGTAGCATAGACTCATGAGGGAAAACACAAAGTCTTCAAGAACACTCACTAGCTCCAAGATCTCAGTGTTTTCAACTGGGTTGTCCTAACTTGTAGAACTGTTGTGAGCAATAGAGCTTCCATACTCCAGGTGTTCATTGGTAATGTGGCCTCGTAACCAAGCATCTGGGTTCTGAAATAGTCTTCTGATGCCAGCTCTGCCAGTATCTAGTTTATGACTTCAGACAAGTTACTTCTCTGTGCCTCAGTGCCCTTGTCTCTAAAATGAGGGTGACAATACTAGAACTTTGTTTGAAGATTCACCGATTTAAATAGGTAAGGGCTCCCGGTAGGGCGGTATTGTTAATGATGATCAGAATTTATAAATGAGAACTATTTATTTTACCAGTTCATCAACATCGATGAAGACTAGTCCAAACCTAGGACTTTGCTAAGGGTTTATAGCTGTTGATGGACAGGCTGAGTAGAGGGCTGCAGTGGGGATCATTTTGTTATGGTATGACACATTTAGAATACATTGAAAAGAAGAATCTGATCCTAAATAGAAGAATGTAGTAGCTTTTTGATTATGAGTGCTCCATAATGAAATTATTCATTCTTTCCCATGTTATTTTCAGACTTGATACAAATAAATGTATAGGGGGCAAGGTGGGATATTTTGGCTTAAATATGGTGTGAATTTAAGATATTGTTTATTCATTCTGATGACTCACCAGTGGGAAGTCTTTGGGTGAGGTTATATAGTAGCTCTCCGCTAGTAGTGCTTTTTAAACTTTCATGTGCCTGTGAGTCTCTTGGGGGTTTTATTAAAATTCAGATTCTAATTCAGCAGGTTTGGGGTGAGTCTCAGATTTTGCATTTTCATCAAGCTCTTAGGTGAGGCCTGGGGACCATTAAAGTAGCAAGATTATGGGGTTTTGGAGGCTTGTTCTTCCCAAAGACACCTTTAAACAGAAGTGTGGGGTCAGAGGAATGGATTCCCCTCTTTGTATTTACTTAGATTCAAAGTTATAATTACTCAATATTAATAGAACTGGCCCCTCATGCAGGACTGAGATTAAGAATGACGAGTGGAAACC
Organism: Solenodon paradoxus; assembly: GCA_004363575.1. NCBI lineage: Eukaryota > Metazoa > Chordata > Mammalia > Eulipotyphla > Solenodontidae > Solenodon > Solenodon paradoxus. The sequence continues at coordinate 88,665 of RJWH01004890.1, read as the reverse complement.
AGAAACATCTTCTTTTTCTGAGATCCTTTTGACAAAGGAAGTCAGGTAAAGTTATTTGCAATTGTCTAGCTTTTTGTCAGAAAGCCCAGAGCTGCCTGACTACATTACGTAAGGCCTTTCCTCTTGTTTTGCAGGTGTGATAACTCTGTTGCGTGCTTGAAGTATTTTCAGAACCCTAGAAAGCTCATCACGTTTCAGAATTTTTTGGGGGGATATGTTTGATTTACTCAGAATATCTTGAAGAGATGATTGTTGGGTCAAAATCCAAGTGAAAGTGAACCAAAGGAGATATAATTATTAAAACATTAACTTGAAATTATGACTCCTACTTCAAAGAACACTTTTCTACTACGAATCTCTGGTAATCTCTTATTTCAGTCAAAGCTTTCTTTAAAAAAATCCTCAAAACAAAACTCTTGACATGTTTTTAACAACTAACAATAACAGTGATATATCGCAGCTGCAAGCTCACTTCTGAATTACCAGTGGAAGAATTAAAGGTCCATGTTATAAGATGAGAGGGTTAGCTACATTATAAGATGAATCAGCCAGTGACTCATAATGACAAGTTGTGTGATTTAAAAATTCCAGTAGTCGTGAGCTTCTGTTTGGAAAACTGGCAATCTTAGAAGGAATATGAGACATTAGAGAAAGCAATGTAGAGTATACTTCTTTAAATTCTATGTTGACCATGATTCTAAAGAGCATGGCAGAGCCTCTATACTCTCATTTCACTAAAAAGACCATCTCAATCGGATTTAAACTTTCAGCCATGTCATCTACTCCCTCTATTTTGTAAGGCAGTATTGTATCCTAGTGCCAGAAATAGTCACTTCTACCAGTTTATTACCTCATCTCTCAAACAGGCCCACATATCAAACTACGTTGATGCCAGTTAATAGGGAATTGCCTTTTTAGTGGCACCTATAACCCTGGCAGATGCTTGTTCAATCAACTAATAATAATTCAGATGGCAGATGAGAAAATATAGCAGAGATGGCAAGAATATACGTTTTAAAATGCAAAGTTTTCCTGAAGCACTAGGGACCTTAGGAATGTTAAAGTTCTTTTCAAACAGAAGCTACACAATAGGGTTCTAGATTAAAGTCTCCTCAATCAGCAGATAACCGTTGGGAAACAATGAAATAAGATGTATCTGTGCATGGCTATCATGAACCATCCTTAAAACATAAGAGCTTTGTTTCTTCTAAGCTAGTGAGAACCTGTTACAGTAGCAGCCTTGTAATTTGTCACTGAATAAATCACCAACACCAAGTTACATTAATTATATCTTCCTCTTTGGTTCCTTAAATTCCTCTTGAGTAGACTTGCAGGAGTCGCAATGAATAACATGGATCAAGGCCCACTTGCAACTTTAGTGTTAGTATTTTACTTGCCAGTAAATCTATATTCTTTCTCAGTTATTGCAGGTAGGAAAATCCATATTTTTAGTTTGGTTTTTTGGTTAAGGAGTTTGCAAGTGAAAATCTGACTCTAAGTTTATAAGTGGTTCTTGATTATAATGATCAGAAGTTTGGTGCCTCCTATAGTGTAATTTCTAGTAGATTCCACAAGAATAAGGGAATGCGTGTATGTTTTAGAACTGGGAGTCATTTTGGCCAAAAGTTTGCAGAGATATCAGTAGGCAAATCCTGTTCAGTTCAAACACAAGAGCTCTCATCCAAGTGGATTACTTCAAAGGACTGGAAACTGAAGTAGTCCTCTGATGAAGTCTAGAAACTACTGGAGTTGGTTAAATACCGAAGTTAAAATTACACTTGAGATAAAATCTGATTTCCTGTTTCTAAGTCTAAAAGCTTACAATAAGGATGCTGAATCTTCCTGGAATAATAAACAGACCTTCTAACTGGATGAGCTAAGTGTGGCTGACTTGAAAGTACAGATTAATTTCTTCCACACTACTCATGTGTTTCAAAATTAAGTGGGAAAATTTCCAAGAGAGAGACATATTTGGGGCTTTATTGAATTCTGAATATTTTAAGCACTGGGATAGTCTGAAATGTTTTAAGACTTTCCAGGGCTAAGACAGTATCTAGTTTCCGTGTAATACATTTGATTTATGAATCTCGTGTCGAGAGCTTCTAAAATGTGGTGTATAAATGCACAGCAGCTCTTGCAATTTGTGAAAGATCAGTAAACTGGCATTAGCTGCAAAGAGATAAAACTCTCCCCTTCTCATCTGCCTCCCTCAGTCCTTTTTACTCAGTCCTGTTTTTCAAACCTAAACTCCTTTCATTTCCTTAAGGTCTTGGGCTGAGCTAGCTGTCCTTTCCTTCTTTCTCACAGGTCCCCAAGCTGACCTGATATACAACTTGACACTATGCCATGATCATAAGCTTTCTCATCTTCCACTTCAATGAGTCCTTGAGGGCAAAATCCCTCTCTTCCCAGAGTTCTGTTTATTTGACAGATGTTTTGAACACCCACTAGATATAGGACACAGTGAATACAGAGATGACTGGGACATAGAATCAACTCAAAGTTTTGAAAAATAGACAGCGATATTTTGTGTTCAGTTCTTTGAAAGAGGGCTATTGAAGCTATATCTGAAGGATACTTAACATCTTCCTAGCGGAGATGTCACTAAAGTAAGTCTTGAAAGAGAATAACGAGCAGTTAGTTGAGGAAAATAGGGTGGGTGGATGGGTGGGTGGAGTGGGGAAGGAGTGTGAGCAGAGGGAGCAGTTACTGTGAAGGGATACAGAAGAGAGAGCATGTGCCACCCATGCAAGGGATTCACAATAATGTGGTAACAAAAGCAGAGAGTTCCTGATGGAGGGTGATAAGGGGGTTAGATAAGTCTACAGGAGTTGAATTTTGGATGCTATTTTTGAAAGTTCAAGTATTATTCTAAAAGGATAAAGGAAGAGTCATTGAAGTATTTTAGCCAGGAGAGTCACTTAGCATCTTTGTGGTGTGCAGAGATGACTTTGATTGTCATATGAAAAGTGTAACCGCGGTGTAACAGGCAAGAAATTACAATGTGCTGAACAAATCAGAAGTGGTGGGGTGGAGGAAGTTGCACAGGAAATTAATGACTTTGAAAAATGAGTAAGACAATCCCCAGATTTCTAAACAAAAGCATTAAGGAGAAGTGGTTCCAGGCCTCAGGATCAGAAATACAGTTTGGGTGGGGTGGGGCGGAGTGTAGGAAGTGAGTTTTGGGTTGGGTATGGTGAGTATGAGGTACCTTGCATAGCCCAGAGACCACCCAACACTTCTAGCAAGGAGACTGATCTACAAAAGATAAATCCCCATTTCAAAGACAGCATCTATGGCGAGTGGGCCCTGAGATGCTGCAAAGGAAAAAAACAACAACAACCAGTTTTTGACAACTTGGAGAACAGAAGAAGACTAACAGCTGGCTCTACAGGTGGGTGAGGGTGCGGGGACTTAATGGAGAATACAGCAGCAAAGGGGAGCCCCCAGAAGGAGAGTTCCGGTGCGGATGTGATCAGCCTCCTCTACCAGAGTCCAGCTGGAGCTGTGTGGGCCGTGCGGACATTCTAGAGAGTGCAGAACGGCCACAGTGACCTTCAGCACCCACCCGGAGTTTGAGATAGTAGGATCCCGCAGCTGAGTCCTTCTCCCAGAGCAGACTGCAGGGCAGCCTTGCTGATCTCTAGCAGCGCCAACTCAGACAGAGCAGGGAGCCGCAAACCTAAGCCAAACTGAGCAATGCTGCTGGCAACTCTTCACTGATAAAGGGGAACCATGGAAACTGCAGCCTAGCGGTGGCAAAGATACACAGCCTTTGTCTTCATGCACCCGGGATTAGAAGTGGCAGCGATACCCTTGCTGCCTCATCCTTCTCCTGCGGAAAGTTCACAGGCAGTGTCCTTAACTTCTATTGGTGCAAATTCAGAGCAGGGAGCCGCAAGTCTGAGTCAAACTGAGCAATGCTGCTGGCAATTCTTGGCTAGAAAAATCCCAGAAGGAGAAAACTGGAGACAGAAAGAACAGGAGCATACAGGTGCTGCACACTCTCCACTACACACCTGAGGGCTTGGGCTCCCTGGGAATCGGGATCCAGTGGCTAAGACTCTGGAAGAACAGCCTGAGGAAAGGGCTTGACCCAGATCATTTGGTGAATACAAGGACATAAGCGCAGACAGCAGACTCAAGTCACACAGCCCCAGCCAGCAGAGTGCTACCAACAAAACAAGCCTACCCACTCCCCCACCATCAGGTGGTAAAACTACATGCTCACAGATGACCATACAACCCCAGCACCGTGCCCACACCCACCCAGCAGCCATCACCACTCCCTGACACAGCAAGACACACTACGGAAGCCTGTAAGGGTCAAAAATACAAAATAAAACAAAAATAGAGCACCCCCTGGTATAAATTAAAAGAAACTAGCAGATCAACAAGATCCTAAGTAATGGGACAAAAAAAAAAAAACACAACACACCCTGAAACCTCAGGAAATGGAATCACAAAATCACAGCTCCTCAGAAATTAACTTTGAAGATATGGAAGAATGGTTTTTTCTAACAGATAAAAGAATTCAAGTCTGCAATCAGAAATAAATCCAGAGAATTAAAAGAAAATTCAGATAAACAAAACAAAGAGCTTAAACAAATAATTACACACCAACAAGTGAAGATTGAAGTTCTACAGAAAAAGAACTAACAGGAACGCATGATTTAAAGGAGATAATTCATGAAACCAAGAATAATATAGAAAGCTCTGCAACCAGAATAACCCACACGGAGGAAAGGATTAGTGAGATAGAGGACAGTAATGCAGAAAGGAGACAAGAAGAAGAAGAAAGAGAAATGAAATGAAAAAAAAACTAAAGAAACACTCAGAGAACTATCTGATACCACCAGGAAAGGCAACATTAGAATATGGGGTATCCCAGAAGGTGAAGAGAAAAAGAGAGGAATAGAAAACATCTTCAAGGCAATAATGGCTGAAAACTTCCCAAATCTAGAACAAGAAATGGACATGCAGGTCAGTGAATCAAACAGAACACCCAACTACATAAATCCTAAAAAACTATACCAAGACACATAATTGTGAAACTATCAAAAATACAAGACAAAGAAAGAATTCTAAAGGTTGCCAGGGGAAAAAAGCAGATAACATATAAGGGAACTCCTATCAGACTAACCTCAGACTTCTCAGCAGAAACTCTATAGGCTAGAAGAGAATGGAATGACATGTTCAAAATACTTCAGGACAAGAAATGCCAGTCAAGAATACTATATCCTGCAAATCTCTCTTTCAAATTTGAGGAAGAAATTAAGGTTTTTCCCAACAAACAAAAGCTAAGAGAGTTTGCAACCACAAGACCTCCTATACAAGAAATGTTAAAAGTGGCCCTACTCGCTAAACCAAAGAGGAAAAACTTCACAAAAATATACAAAGAGGTCGACATAACCAGAAAACAAAAATCAAAATGGCAGTAGCAAGTTCTCAAATATCAATAATTACTGTAAATGAAAATGGATTGGACTCACCAATCAAAAGGTACAGAATTGCTAAATGGATTAAGAAACATAAACCAATTCTATGTTGTCTACAAGAAACTCATCTTAGGTCAGGAAACAAGTAATGGCTTAAAGTGGATGGATGGAAAAAGGTACTCCAAGCTAATGCCAAATCCAAAAGAGCAGGAACAGCTACACTCGTATCAGATAAGGTAGTCTTTCAACTAAAGAAAATTAAAAAGAGATAGATAGACATTATATAATGATAAAGGGATCAATACAATGAAAGACTTAACACTTATTAACATTTGTGCACCCAATGAAGGAGCACCCAAATATATCAAGCAAATATTAACTGATCTAAATAATAATATTGACAACAGTACAATAATAGTAGGGGACTTTAATATTCCTCTTTCAGTAAAAGACAGATCATCTAAACAGAGAATCAACAAAGAAACAAGATCTTTAAATGACAAAATAGAAGTGTGGAACCTAATAGGCATATATAGAGTACTTCACCCGAAAACTATTGACTACACATTCTTCTCAAGTGCTCATGGAACATTGTCAAAGATAGACCACACGTTGGGACACAAAACAAGTCTCAGTAAATTTTCAAATATTGAAATCATATCTAGCATCTTTTCAGATCACAATGGCATGCATCAAACTAGAGATCAACCAAAAGGAGAAAGAGAGGAAAACCGCAAAAAAGTAGAGATTAAACAACATATTGTTCAGCAACCAATGGGTAAAAGAGGAAATTAAGGGAGAAATTTAAAAAATATCTGGAATCAAATGAAAATGAAGAAATGATGTATCAGAATCCATGTGATGCAGCAAAAGCAGTAATAAGAGGGAAATTTATAGTGATACAATCCTACCTCAGAAAACAGGAAGAATCACAAATAAAAAACCTCAGGCATCACCTAAAGGATCTAGAAGCAGCAGAAAAACAGAAGCCTAAATATGACAGAAGGAAAGAAATAATAAAGACTAGGTCAGAAATCAATGAAATACAGATAAGAAAGACTTTTAAAAAATCAATGAATCCAAACGTTGGTTTTTCAAAAGAATAAGCAAAAGAGACATATCATTGGCCAGACTCACGAAAAAGAGGAGAGAGAAAACACAAATAAATAGAATCAAAAATGAAAAAGAAATAATCGCAACAGATACAACAGAAATACAGAGGACTAGAAGAGAATGCTGCTTAAATGGCAACAAGCAAAATAACCTAGAAGAAATGGACTCATTTCTGGAATGGTACACTACCCCAAAACTAAACAGAGAACAACTAGAAACCATCAATAGACCAGTCACAAGTAAGGAAACTGAAACAGTGATCAAAAACCTTCCCCAAAACAAAAACCCTGGATCAGCAAATTCTGCAAAGCATTCAAAGAAGAATGAATTCCAATCCTCCTTATACTGTTCCAAAAAAACAGAAGAGGGAAAACTTCCAAACACTTTTTATGATGCCAATATTATGCTGATTCCAAAACCAGATGAAGACTGCACCAATAAAGAAAACTATAGAATAAAAGTTGTCCAGAGGCTGCCCTTGTCTCCATAAGACTTCGATCTCTGTCTCATTGTTTCTACCTCTAAATCTCATTCCAAATTCCTTGGAGAGGGAATCTAATTGGCTCTCTTGGGGATATGAGACCACCTGTGTTCACAGAATGGACTTACCTGGGTTTTAGGGCTACCCCTTCTAAGCTGCAGGCTGGCAGGTTTTCTAAGAATGGAACATGCATGGTGGGGTGGAGGTGGTGGGAATGATTGACCGAGAAAGCAACTGGCCACTGAAGTATGGTAAGAATAACATGCAGTATATAAGGCTGGGTTGGCCATAAAGACTTGGGAAAGTAGCTAAAATGAAAATGTCGATTAGAAAGATCAGGTAAGGGAGGTCAGAACCTTGGGGTGCAGCAGTATTTAAGGAGTGATAAGAGGACATGTGAGAAGAAATGGAAAGAGAAGGATAGTGTCACAAAAAGTAAGAGGGAGGTATCAACAGTGTGAAATTCTACAGAGATTGGGTAGGATGAGAAGAAGACAGTGTCAAGAAAACCACAGGTGAAGAAACATTCAGTGAAGAGGTGGAGCCAGAAGTCTGGTTACGATAGAATGAAATGGTAAAATATCAAATAAAGTAGGGGGAAGGAAGTATAGACAACTTCTGCTTTTTTTGAAGATTTGACTTTACATGGAAGGAGGCAAACAAAGGTCGAGATACTTGTTTGAGGAGACAGTTACAGTCAAGCATGGGGAGATGTTGAGTACATGGCCAAGGCAGACAATATTTGATAAAGGAAAATTCAGGAGGAAATTGAACAAGATGGACCAGAGGTCCAGGGACAGAGACAAGTTTTCCACTCAAGTGAGAGGGAGAGAGACGGCATATAAATGAAACTCAGTACATATTTCTGCTTATAAATGAATAAACTCACGATGTGGTGCTTGAGCCAGTTTGCAGTTTGCATTTCTCTTGGAGTCTCATTTTAAGGCCGGGTGTGGGGTCTTGAGGGCGTGCTGAGGCAGGACCAGGCTTGCCAACCTGAATGTGGTGCTGGACAAATGCAGCGGGCAAGGGCCTCTCTTCTGTTCTTGAAGACACCTGGATGACAACTCCCTCAGCTGACACTTCTTAAGGAAGCAAGACTTTGAGACAGGAGGGGTGTGAGGGATAGGGGATGTGGCAGTGCAAAAAGCAGCTTCACTTAGGAATGAAAAAAGAACGTTGGTCTCTGCTCACTTTCTGAAATTTACCTACCAGATGATCATAGACAACTGGCATCACTGTTCATCCAGTTTCTTCATTTGTATAATTGATGTGATTTTACCTTCAGTTTTATAGATCATAGATTTTATAGATGGCTTTTATGTATCATCTACCTATATCATCTATGTGCTATCTATAAAATAATATAAATATTGTAAAGCACAGATCTCATTAATACACAGTCCAGACATATTCTGAGTAACAGTTTCCAGGACGGGGTGCCCTGTGGGTCTAACTCTACATACATGTGTGACATGGACCTGGAGCACTGTTTGCCAGGTTCCTTCTTAGCTACTACATGTGCTGAGAGCTTGGCTTGACTGATGGGGCAGAACATTCCTGCTGGCAAAGAAAGTGCCTGAAGGGAGAAGCCTATTAAAATTGAAAACTCATTACTTTCTCAAGACTAGTACGTACAAAGTTCAAATCGTTTATAAATTGCCTCCAGAAATTAGAACACAAAAACAAATCTGCATCAAAATTTTTAGTTCACATTATGAATACAACTTTCCTCTCTCCTAATTATTTTCATTTCCGTCACCACAAAAGGTAACGCACGAGCATTTCCCTCTACAGAGCTTCTTAGCTTCTCTATAGAAATAAGTGAAACCTGAAGACATAAGATAAAATGATCTTTGTTTAGCCCAGATTCCGGATTCCTATTAGGTCTTGTACTAACTTCCATCATGTAGTATCTGATTCCTTTTAGATTCAGGTCATGTGGAAATAGCTGTCTGTTTTCATGGATGACAGAATGGGTATGAATTAAACCAGGAAGACCTGGCATCTGCTTCTCGCCCACATTGTAAAGGTTAATGAGAGACTCCACGGATTCATGTGTGTTCTTTGTCTTCATCTAAAAGCACTTATTATGCAAATTGGACGAGACATGGGTGAGAGACTGTGTGACGTACACTCATTTCCTTGTCAGTCGTGTGCTTTGGTATCAGATTTATGGACTGTTTGCTTTGTTTTTTCTTTTGTGGCTTCATTTTGAAACCAATGGCTTCTCTGACCTTAGATTTTAAGACAGCATAGTCACCAAAGGTTTTAGTTCTTCATTTGGCATTTTAGCTTCTACCAAGACTCAAGTTACCAGGTTTCATTTAGAGTGAGCAGACATACACCCTGCTGGCCTAGCGGACAAGTCTGCTGCCTCCAACTGAGTGCAGTCCACGTGCATCCCAAGGACCTGGGTTCGTGTCCCGGGGCTGTAAGAATGAACAAGACAGACAACTAAGTAAGATGAGTTGCTTCTTCCACCTCTTCTTCCTGCCTCCCTGACTACTTGCCTTCATTCCGCCCTGCACCTTCCCTTTAAAAGAGTGAACAAAGGATTTAACAAAAAATAATCCATTTTGGCTGTGATGAATGGAACTTATAAGTGGACCTAATGGAAATAAAGGCACACTACTGATAAAGCCTGTAATTAAAGAAAAAAGAAAAAAGGAGGTACAACGTCAGCTGAGGATTTAGTGGGCCTTAATGCCTAGGAGGTGTCTGCAACAATTATATACTAATTTATTTCTTTTGAAGTCTAACTGAAAAGTGAGAATTTACCTAAATGGAGGCAAGGTCCAGAAGATATCCAAAATTCCTTGTTTATCTCTTAATTCACTCTACATACTCACAAAGGACTTAAAGATTTGTTCCTTAAAATGAAATACTTACAAATTATTATCTCATGGAGTCCACCAGTACATTCATATGACCAGGAATCTTAAAAAGTTATTTCTTATATCAACTGGAGGCTTAGAAAAATGTTTTGTTCTTTTTCCTAATAATTACTACGTGTAAGAAAGCTTTCATCTGCACTTTAAAAAAAAAGACAAAACAAAATTCCAGATGGAAATAAGAGGGCCTCTGTTATGATGATAAGCATTTGTTGACATTCCAAAAGCATAAACACATTTGAACAACTAGCTGCTATTCAGAAAAAAAGATTTAGGATCAACATTGCTAAGCACAAAATAAGCACAATGGGTATATAGGGGCCAAGTAGTGGGAAGTGTCACCTGTCATATTGTAAAAAGTATTAAATAGATAATATAGGGTACGTTTGGAAAACAATATTCTTGATTTCTCTGGATTTAAGTACTGAGAAATATGACCTACAAGTTTAGAAATATACAGGTATCACCCATTTGACTCTCAAGAGGAGAATCCCCTTTGTACTCACCTTCCTACCTCCTCACTGTCCTTTGAATAGGGCAGCACACACAACTGAGGCTCAATATGTATTTTTGAATGGAATAATGTACATTCACTTGGCCTCAATTTTCTCATATAACTAACACAAAATGTAAAGACACAGACATTATAGTTTGCCTTCTTTGAGAGGGAGAATGGAAGAATGCTAGACATTGCTGACATCCAGAAGACTTGCTAGGGGAACACACAAAGACTGTACTAGTGTCCTGAGGGGCACACATGACCATCAACAGAGCTGATCCAACAGCAGGGGAGGCTCGAGTTGTCTCGATGTGTTCTCTCTTGTAAAAGTAAAATAAGGAAAAGAGAAAGAATTTGGAACTAATTATTAATACAAGTAAGAGGATTTGGTTTTGGTATTTTATTGAATTCTGCATATAATATTTGCAAAGAAAACACTTTAAATCCAATGACAAATTTAAACAATAGATCAGATGAAAATATCACATTACCAAGTCATGGGTAATTACTGGTATTTACTTAACAATGGCTCAAAATTTTTATGACAAGAACTTTAGAAAACATAAGAGCTTATTTTAATGTTACATTATTGTGTGACAAATGAACACAATTCAATGTCAAAATAAAGATGAATAGAGAAAAAATATAAAATGTTTAACTCTACATTTTATTCAGAATTCCATTATTTGTTATAATTGTTTTAGAATGATCATGATTTCATTCCATACAAAATACTACTTGTTTAACTTATGTGGTGAGGAGAACAAAATTTAAGGGTAGAAAATCTTACATTCTCATACACAGCATATGTTCCATTTAAATATTCACAGTAACATGGCATTGCTAGTCAGTAAAAGTACAGAAAGATCACAGACTGGTGATTTACAAGGGAAAGCAGTATCAGTGGCTATGTTGTTTGGGAAAATAACTTAAATGGAGTATTATGTCATGGGTTAATACATGAATATTCATATTCAAACTGAGCAACCATTAGATTTTCATTTTAGCTGGGAAAATAATTAAGTGGACTTTGAAATATGTGGATAAACTTTATCATATACTTGAATTATGGCCAAATTGCTAATAATAATATTATCTACTACTAGATAACCAATTCTTTTTATTTACAGAAAATGCATTTTGTTCAAATAAAGATAGCTTTTCCACTCACTCCCCTTTCCCTGTCCTCAACTAATCAGAAGACACGTGATGAAAAAGAAGAGGCTAAAAAATGGTGACTGTGGTGGGACTGACAGTATTTTTTCTTCAAATCAGATGGTTGGGTTGATTATGACTTCTTTCAACTGTTCAGAAATGGGTCATTATGACAGATTTTAAAAAGGAAATTAGAAAGACCAGTGGAGAATATAATTTTTCAATGAAGCATTTTGACATATAGATTTAGTGTCTGTGGTCAGGGTATGTGAACTTAATATATTTTAGATGGAAAATGGATCTCACCCTATGGAAAAACTATACTTTGGAAGCATCTAAAAAGGTCTGACAATAATAGCAACAATGCCTTGGAGCTAAAACCTGGTATTTTCCCATGAATCATTCAAAATTAAGTTTTAGCGGAAAGTGATAGGAAAGAAACAACATGAAAGAAGGCATATAGTGTAAAAAAACATGAAATTTAGAACCAGTTACTGGCCATACAATCGAGAAGTCACAATCTTTCTAAACTTTGGTTGTTTTAATCTTTAAATTTCAGATGGTATTAATCTATCATGGAATATTTTAAAAATTAAATAGGGCATTTGAATGATTTTTGCAAAGTATAAGATAACAATGTTAGACATCTCTATGAGAAAGTAAAATATTTTATTCTAGATGCTATTCTAACATCTGCATTATTACTATCTGTATAAGAGTTCCAAAATGATTATATTTAATGTGTTCTAAAAATGCTACATACAGTTTGCTTTCCCTTGTGTACACAGACACACATATAGACACATGTATATACACATATAATTTTTTATATGTATATATACATATATATGAACTTTTTAAACAGAAACATACCATTTTATAGGGAAGTTTCAAAGATGGTCTACACAGTGTCCTTAAAATTGAAAAATGAGAGGGGACATTATTATTTGATTTACAATCATACATTTTTATGGCAATTAGGAAAAACACTTTGACAAAACTAAACACTTAACCTCCCCACCCCAAACCTAGTATTACAAGATCACAACATGAAAACAATTTACCAGAAGAGATTACTACTATGGTCTGTTTTAACATGATCAGTTCACAAACTGTTGTAAGATACAATATTGACACAATGTAGAATTACCATTTAGCAAGTTTCATCAACTTTAAACAATGAATGAAATCACTTCTCACACAGATCACTAATACATAAGAGACTCAATTACACCTAAAGTGAAAATTCAGATTCATAGAACCAAAATGATCAGATTAAATGTTTTAATGAGTTGCTTCACTAGCCAAAATATATGTTTCTTATTATGATAGAGGCCTTTAAAAACTGCCCCCTTTTCTGAATCGAAGGATATAAGACTAAACCTCTGGACAAATAATCTCAGTATGACAAAATATTTCTGTATTATTGAAATGGGCTGTTATAATTTTAATTTTAACAATTTACTCAGTGTCCACATTTTAGCATCCTTCTAACCAACCTTTTTACCATGAAACCAGCAATTAGAATATATTTTTTCAACAGACAGAGTTACTTCTTATCTATGTTGTGCAAAACCTATTATATAACACTCCTTTTCCAACTGTCCACAAAAGCCAAACAGAAATGTTTGGTTATCCCTGAATTTTGATTCTTACTCCTGAGCAAAACTGATTACAATATAGCTCTATTGGACTTCTTGTGTATTCACAAAAATTCACAAAATTTTCTGAATACTATTTTAAATTATAGTCATTGCTTCTGGGACCAAAAGAGCACTGGCTTTTTAATGTGACAAAAATGTGTCTTATAATGAACTACAACACATTGGTAAGTGTAATATATTTGATTCTGATTTGCTGAGTATTTATTAAACCACAAAAATTTAAGTAGAAGATTTACTTGAGCATTTTGTTTAAATTACTGACTCAACACTTAAAAATGAAATGATAAATCATAATAATTAAGCCATGATCAAAATTAAAAGTAAAGTTTACATTTTTTTATGTCTTGCTAAGGTCAATTAGCAGTATTAGAAACATGAATATCTGGATTTGAAGTATAGTTAGTCACATGAGTAGAGACACATGGCATCTTAGTGACTGGAGGGGAGTAACATCATATTCTGAAAAGTTAAAAGAATTTTCAAGCATGTAAAGAAACAGATTACTAAATTTCAAATCTTCACTGTACAGATAAAAGAACTAGGGGCTCAGAGAGGTTCATGGGACAGTCCCAGAGCACAGGAGTTACAGACAGCCAGCACTAAAGCACAGATGCTGATTTAAGCGCTCCCAAACTGCAAGTTGTGCAAAAAGAATCCAGAGACCCCAAGGCAAACAAACACTCCTACCCCTCCAGCCTGCTCCCATCTTTTCTGACTCCCAGGAGTAAAATGTCAAGTGTGAGGCAAAAGTCTGGTATGCTTTAGTCTTTCCTATATTATTTAAAGTAATCTTTAATAATCTTAATCTTAAACTTATCAAATAACCTCCCTTATTTTCTAGTTATTTCATTCATCAGTATTCACTCTGCACAGTGATTTTTCTTTTTCTTTTTTTGGATCCCATTATAGACCAGTGACAATTCTTAGAGGAGAGAAAACAATCCCATTTTCTCCTCTCACGATAAACTTGAAGAATGATGTAAGGCATAAATCTTATTTCAATTTATGCTTTCCTTCGGAAATACATAAGAAAAGCTGAGTACTGAAGCACTCTTCAAAGCCTTGGTCAGTGTGCACAGTGAGGGTGGGACTGGAAGGGGCTTCGGAGAATTCTGGGACTTAGTCTCTAAGTTCTATCAATAGAAAGCAGTAAGAATTCTGGCCCCCTGATATCTAGAAGAATACTATCTTTACTATCCATTTGGTGAGCCATATTTGATATTACAGCATAGTCATCTGGTACCATTCTGCACTTTTATCACAAAAAGATTTTGTCATTATTTGAAACTGAAGCCTGTTTTAATGCAGATATGATGCCAAAAATACTATAATGCTTAAAGTTATACCATTGATGTTTTATGAAGTTAGTTTCTGTGTCTACTTTTATGTAACACCTACCAATACTCCCTAAAACATCTGAGTGTCTAAGACCTCTAAAGGACAGTTGATTAATTTGTTTCCATCATCCCAATAGTTGCTGTGAATTACTTTTCTGTGGACCGGGTTGTGATCATCAGTTATGAGTAGTAAGTTGGCTGGAATGGACTGAATGTTCACTGGGCTAGTGCCTCTACTACATGAGTATACACAGAATGCACACACAGTGACAGCTGTATTTTCACTTTAATCACAAAGTATTAACCACCTGATTGGAGGTTCACCTAGCTCAGATCTGAGATAGCTGTCACTTTTTTTTAACAGCAATTTTTCTCAGCATGATCTGGTTTCGAAGTTTTCTCACAGAGAACTGACCAGCAGATTCTGCAAAATTCATTGTAGACATTGCCTCAAAGAAAGTTACCTGGATTGTTATGGCCCATCTATCTGTTTTGCTGTTAATAGGTATAAAATTGATTCAGTTACTGATTCTTATATATTAACAATGAAATTCATCACCTGTATATTTCTTTCCACAGGGCACGGAAAGCAATATAATTCTGGCTTTGCTACTGAAAGATTTTGATAGTAACTGAAATTCCATGAACATGCTTACAGGATTCTACAAGTGCTCTTACAGCAACAATGCTGTGAATTTGGATAACAGGAGAGAGGCTATATATGCATTTGTTCAGGTATATTTCGAAAATTAAATATGGAAATTTAAAAGTCTTCTTTATGCTACATGTTCACAGTGCAGGCTTATTAAACAACACAAATAGCTGCCATTCTGCTGAAATGTCACAGTAAATGCATTAATAATGGAAGTGAACAGAAGTGAAATGTCCCCAAGTGGGAAATCATGTTCATGACACGCTACGTCTTTTAAATCAACCAAAACTTTTGCTTTTTTTAATTGAAAAGTTCCATCTCTAAAAGAATATAAAAATAGAAAATGATTCAAGAAATGCTTTACAGATATAATTTTCAAAGAAATTCCATAAATATTAGATGAAATAGTGTATGTATCTTTAAGAATGTGCTTTGTCTCCCCACACCAAACATCACAGGAAAACAAAACTGAATGAAATAGTATCTATGCACTGCTGAAAAGCGTAACTAAATGTTAACATTTTAGTCAAGACAGACAACTTAAACAATATAAGTACTAATATATTTTTCTAAAGTTAAGCTCAGTTAAAACTTACCTAGGAGATTAATCTGCAAATCTATCACTTTGAATCAAAAAATAAAAGAATGTTTAATCAAACAAGGCACATTTCTTTTAGGCAAGTCTGTCTTTAATGCCATTCATCTGGGCACAGTGCAGACTTCATTTACTTACCTGTAAATAAGCTAATCTATGTACGAGAGCCTTTGGTACAAAACACATCTTTACAAATGAAGTTGCACATAATCCAGAATATATTGTATCACACGAAGGTATCTCATGACTGAACAGTAATTTAACTGATAGAAGAAAACAGTAATAATTGGCTTATTAGAAACAAACATCTAGGTTTTCATAATTAGCAGCACTTAGTAGATTTTGGGTATGATTCGATTTCATTAAAGGTTGAAATGATACCTTGATAACATTCTTTTTAACATTCTTCTTTATCTCTTTATCAATATTGCTTGTACTGCACACAATTAGAAGTGAATTTCCCCTGCTTCAGAGCTGTTTCCTTCAGATACTAAAGCATTTGTTGGAGTGTTGATATTTAATGTCTGTTGAAACAAAGTTATGCACTGGCAGACAGGTCAGGCCCATCAGCGATGTAACAGACACTGCATTCTTGATCTACACAGTTTAAAAGTGATCATCCTACTGCTGAGTGCAGCTCTACAGCTCTTTTGTAGAGCTCTTCAGGTATCTGTGGGATAGAGTAAACACAAACACTGTATGTCTAACTTTGAAAAAATGTACCAACTTCATGTCAACATAAAAGTCTATTCATTAGACTTCTCAAAACTTGGCTTTACTGTGAGCCTGAAAAGTTCAAGCAATTCAATTTTTGTAAATGTACTAATTACATATTCAATGCTTTCAGTGTATAAGGTAGAAAATGTTTCAGATGAACACTGTTTTTATTTAGAGACCTCCAAATGTAGTTCAAGCCAACATTATTGCTTTCTGAACAGGAAATTTTATCTTCATCTTTTAACATGTGAAAGGTTCTCAGTGTCTACTCATTTTTAGAAAAATATATGTATTTTTAAGATTTTTTTCCCCTTTTCTGGCTTAAATAACTGGTAATTTAAGGTGAGAATTGTTTTGAAGAGAATAGAAATTCCATGTACACACAAGTGTTATAGAGAGGAGAAAAAGAGAGAGAGGGAAGGAGGGGGAAAGAGGGGGAGAGAGGGAGGGAGGGGGAGAGAGGGAGGGAGGGGGAGAGAGAGGGGAGAGAGAAAGGGAGAGAGAGAGAGAGAGAGAGAGAGAGAGAGAGAGAGAGAGAGAGAGAGAGACTCAAAATGAGTGCTGTAAAAACCATGTTCTAGGTACTACATAAGAGATGTCATACCTAGATTATACCTTGTCATTAGAAGTAACTTTCAAATATGTTATTCTCTAAAAAATGAACTATGCACAATTATGGGGCACTTTAAGATATCACACATTAAGAAAATAACCACTTGATCAAGGTCTGGGGAAAACAAAGAAAAGTTCAAAGTTTGGTACTCTCCACCTCCAACTATAAAAAAATTATTTAGTAATTCTGATAGTAAAGTGTTCCTTGAAAAGAGCACATGGCAGCACGCCTGTGTTGCGCACTGCTAAATGCAGAATCTAGGTGATGTCTAGCACACAGCACTTGATATGTTGAATCAATGACTAAATCCCTATCACTCTGCACAGTGTCCGACACATAGAAAGCACTTAGCAAATATAAATGGGTACATAAAAATTAGATTGGTGTACTTCAGAGACTTACTGATGGTATAATATAAAGGATAATTACAAAGAAAAAAACAGAAAATGTTAAACCCAATTCCAGGTTTCAATATGTGAATATTTTCCATTGTAATACTTAGAGAAAACTGCTTCCCAAATATGCTTCTGCTTTTAGCAGATGTCTCAAAACCAGTGGCAAACTTAACAATGGTGATCTGGGATTTGAGTGTGATTTTTATGGCAGAATCGTCCATTCACTAAACTAAATGTGTATGCCTCCTATGTGCTCGGCAGTAATCTAGTGAAAAGTTTTCCTTGTTGGCCTGGATTATACTTGATCATCTTTCATGAAAGATAAAACTTCTTAACACTGATCTTTGTTTAAAATAAAAGGAGTATATTACTGCATCATAGTATATTTCATTTTGATAATGATAGCTTTAAAATGACAATGGTTTAATAGCTATTCATGACTAATAATTATAAGAAATTACATCCATTTTATTCTCTCAGTGCTTAGTGTCCGCTCAGTGCTACTGCAGCTTTGGTTATCTTAATTCTATTAAGCTATTTCTTGTATTTCTTCTGCTACATTTAAAATAAGGGCTGGGACTTTTTTTTTTTTAAACTCATGGGTCAGTACCTGCCTCAATAAACTGGAGGGAGTTACGATGCAATAAAGAATATAAATAATGTTTGAATGTCATAATGTTATATTTATGCCTAAGAAAAGGGTTTAAAGGCTAGAAGAATGGACATTACTTAAATAGCAAAATCAACTCCGAAAGAGAAATGAAGTATAATAGAAATGGTGATCTATAATTGAAGATATTTGACTAAATAAAATGTTC
Organism: Solenodon paradoxus; assembly: GCA_004363575.1. Taxonomy (NCBI): domain Eukaryota; kingdom Metazoa; phylum Chordata; class Mammalia; order Eulipotyphla; family Solenodontidae; genus Solenodon; species Solenodon paradoxus. The sequence goes on along the minus strand of RJWH01004890.1, from coordinate 70,294 downwards.
TAACATATAAAATAAGAGAAGAGTAAACAGTAAGATTTTTATAATGATGAAGTTTGTGAAGAAGTAATTAACATCTTCAGCAAGGTCTAAATGAAAGAGGCACAGATATCCAGCTTGTAAAACTTCAGCCTCATTAACTTGTATTTGATGAAGAAAGGGTTGAAATTCCTCTATAACATGTCATTTTATGGAAGCTTTGTTTGCCTGTGTCTATACTTTGACATCTATGAAATAATACTGAGTTGGCTGCACACCAAGAAGTTCTATAAATTCTACTAAGTGGTAATGAATTAGCCCTAAGGACTAGAAAGATTTCTTGCTCAATTATGTGTAATTCTCTAATTGGCCTCTTGGAATTATGTACTCTTGGCAAGCAAAAAAAGTTTAAACTCACTCAGTAATTAAAGCTGGTAATGTGCTAAGATATAAGCTTTGTCAAAATCTAGACAGTCATGGGAAAATGAACTGTAATCAATACTACTTTGAGTAGTATTTACGTCTACTTATAAAAAATCCTCAATTCACGTAGTTACCTATTTAAATAAATAGGTATTTTAAAATCTGTTAAGGAGCACCCTGGAGGAGTAGGGGTTGGGCGCAGTTCATATATATCCCAGTTCTGGGTCCACATCCTGGGGTTGGGGAGATGAACCAAGCTGAACAACTAAATAAAAATAAATAAAGGTACTTCTTCCTCTACTCTCTCTTCCTGCCTGCCTGACAACTTTCATTCCTGCCTGCACCTTTCCTTTAAAAAGAAAAAAATCAGTGAAAATGTTTGTAAGTAAAATATTTACAGTATTTGGGTAGGAAGTAGCTCAATTACAGTTCCTGCCTGTAGAAACTATTTCTGTCTGTGGTTCCTTAGTCATCCATTACATTTTGAAATGTGACATATGGCCACACTTGTTTAACATGACTTTTATAATTTATTATGGAATATGTGTGTAAACACCTGAATTTCTTTGTCCTGTAGTCATACACCAGGTGAATACAAAATGTAATGTCACATGAGGCTGTCTCTTATATATCTAATACCTTGGCTATATTGGAATGTAATAGAAAATCCAGTAAGACCCATACTGAGTTAAAAATTTTAAATGTTACAATTTTTCTCTCAAAACCTGAAGAAACTGTGAAAGAAAAATAAAAAAGAGACTGATTTTTGGGTGCTCAGTTGGAGTAGTGGTTGGGTCCGCCGCTTCCAGCTGAGCGTTGTCCACATACATCCCAAGGACCCAGAGTTGGTGTCCTGGGGCCACAGGGAACAACCAAGATGGGTGACTAGAGAAAAACAACGTGCCTTTTCCTCCTCTCTCATCCTGCCTGCCTGCCTGCCTACTCACCTTCACTAGTGCCTGCACCTTTCCTTAAAAGGAAAGTGTTCACTTCATACTTACTTGATGCCATTTCATTAAGAAGTCCGAACCATGTGTTCCGAGAAGAGAGAAATGATGGGTCCTAGGTGGACTTGATGGTAAAAACCAATAAAAGGTGAAAGGAGTTTCTCACTTCCACTGGTCAGCACATGTGATCACAAGGACACATGCTAATTTCCCTCAATTCAGTGACTTATTTGTTTGGTATATGTGTCACTTGGATGTGTAGGCAACATACAGCCACATCAGTCTATGGTCTGGTTAGTTGCAGAAATGCAGGGAAAGGAGACAATTTGGAAGGGGTGTGGAAAAGTTCCTTTCTATTCACGTCAGGAGACTCTCTATCCCTGCTGCAGAGGAAAGTGAATCTGCAATAGTGTCTAGAGTCATGGCACCACCCACAGTGCTCATTTTCATCAATGTTTAAATTAGTCTCAGTAATTCCATACTTCATACTGGTTTTCAAAACCACTAGAAATGTCCCAAAATCAATACATGTTACTGAATTACCTTTTACCTTCCATCTTATTTTATTTAAAGGGGTCTAGGATTTGCCATTAAAAAAACTCATGGATTCAGTGTTCCCATATTCTTTCATATATAAGCATATCACTTGTAAAAATAGTTTGAGCTATGGGACTCTACCACATAACTTGATAATTACATTAAAATTAAGTTATTTTATAAAAGAAATAATTTTATCCATTAAGGCCATATCTATAGTAATGTAATTCTTTGCAACTCACAGATGAAATTTCTAATGTCTGATTCAGTGTCCACAGTAATGAAGACTCCATGGACATTTAGGAGTCATTATTAACTGAAAGCAAGACTGAATTTATAGGGAAGTTCCTTCGAATGTCTGCTAGATAGGTAAGTTCCTGGAGAGATGATCTATTTGTTCCGAGTTTTGCTGTGTCATTTGATTCAATCAGTCAACAAGAATGCACTGAATATCTTTTATAAACAGCATTTTATTAGGCATTGTGCAGGAGCCATGGTCTCAGCGAAGCACTCTCACTTCCGGGAACTTTTGATGATTAGGAGCTCACTTCACATTATATTTAAATCCTATTTACGGAAGCACTCCATCCCCATAAAGGGGTAGTATTATATGTGGAAAACCTGCTGGAGCATGTTTCACCAGATGGAAGCCTTCTTCAGTAAATCAATTATAAGGAATTTTATCCAAAAGAGTATAGTGAGGGGTATATGCCTCATAGTGAGCAATGAAGCAGGGATAAATAACATGAATATTTTGCTTATCATTTAAAACACTTACAACGGAGTACTATTTTCTTACTCTTATCCTTCCTTAGAACAAATATTAAGCACCTACTTTATTACAGGTTTTGAAGGATATAATATAATAGATACAATTCTATGTAATATAGGATACAGTGCAATAGACAAAATTCTATCCGCTGAAAAAGAAGGGTAGGTAGACAAAAAGTAAAATAACTATTAGAGGAGAAAATAAAGCAGAGTTATAATACAGGGAGTGTCGTGGGAGTACGATGTTCAGGAGTGGCCAGGGAGGACTTCTCTGAAGGTGACGCCTGCAGGAGCTGATACAGAGAGGCTGGCAGACATCAGATGCTAGAGCATTCCAGGCAGGGGGAGCAGCAAGTACCACGACTTGTAAGGGGAATCCTGCCTGGCATGCTGAGGAACAAGGAGGCCTGCACGGCTGTAGCACAGGATTAAATGGGAGAGGAGAGGAAATGAGGTCAGACTGGTGAGTAGTGAGGGCCTAGATTAGGTAGGGCCTTATTTTCTGTCAAACAGGGAGCCAAATGGGGTTTTGGCCACAAAAAATTGACATGCTGACAGGTGTCGCTCTGGCTGTAATGTTGAGAATAGACGCAAACAGGGCAAAGGAGGGAAGTCAGGGGACCAGTGAGGAGGGCACTGTAAAAATCCAGGGAAGAGACAATGATGGCTTAACTCAGGTGGTAGCAGAAGTACCAGAATTCTGGAAACATTCAAAAAGGTGAGTGGACAGAATTTTCCAAGAGTTGGATAAGGCATATGAGGCAAAGAGAGGAATCGAGGACAACTGAAAGGATTTTAGCTTGAAAAGCTGGAAAACTGAAATTGCCAGCAACAGAGGTGGGAAAAGAGCAGGAGGCACCAGCTTAATTTCGTGGGTGGGAGTGGTTGGTGCTCAGCTTTGGACATAATGAGCATGAAATATCCCTGAGATAGCCAAGCAGAGATGTCAAATAGAGAGCTGGAAATTCAATCTTGAACTCAGGAGAAAGGTCCAGGTGGGAGGTATAAAGTTACATATAGATTGTTTACAGCTATGAGAATAAGGCTGAATGCAGACAGATGAGTTCTAAAGATTAAGCGGTGGCCCATGGGGCTTGCCAACATTAAGACCTGGGGAAGATGGGTCGGGGAAAGACAGTAAAAGAGACTGAGGAGAGGCCAGAAAGTAGGAATGTAGTATCCCGGATGCCCATGAAGACAATCTTCCAGGAGGGCTGGGTGCTCCACAGTGCACATGCTTCTGATGGGCCAAATGAAATGGGTCCTGAGAAAGGACCACTGAGTTTAGCTATCACAAAGAGCCTTAAAAAGTGCATTTTGGATGAAGTAGTTGGGGTCAAAGTATCTAAAGCAGATTCAGGAGGGCATAGGAAGGGAGTCAATGGTGAATAAAGAGATACAGTGCCTACTCTTATGGAAGAAATATACACCAACTGTATAACACAAATAAATGTAAAATCAGTCAAGTAAAGATCACATTATACATATGTATACACACACATTGTTTTATACTGATGCACATTTTAAGCCTATATAATGCAATGTTACTTCAATATTTTCTGAAAAACCACATCTGTATTCAGTTCAACCTAAGACATACTTTTCAAAAAATCTGAGCATCTATAAAACTGGGTTACAGCTTAAAATTATAAGTGGCAGCTTTTCTTTCTTTCTTTTTTAATGGCACAAAAATAATGGTGGTTCTTAGGGTAAAAAAAAAGGTAACTTATAGTTGCTGAAATATACCACAATAGGGTGATTTATAAAACTGGGGTCATCAGAGAGGTCTTGAAGGAAGTACTAAAGAAAAAGAAGTTAAATAGGTGAGGAGGGTTGCTGCAGCAGAAGGGAATGAGGAGAGGAACACTGGCACAGGCTAAGTTGGAGATGAGCTAGATCTTGTGGGGCCATGAAGGAAGGTCTGTTAAACGTTTGAGTCTCAAGCCTGAGAACAAAAAGAAAATGTTAAAAGAAATTTAAACAGGGGTGAGTGATGCAGTCAAAGCTGAGTTTCAAAAAAGATCAGTCTACCACCAGGTGAAGAAAGGAATCAGAGTGGTTACAGGAAGAGAGGCAGGGCTGGCTAAAGAGACTTGCACATTTGCACAGCGCAGAGATGATAATAATCTGAGTTAAAGCGGTGGCAGCATCAATGTAGAAAAGTGAATGCTTGTTAAGAGATATTTAGAAGGTGAAATAACAAAGTTCAGTGACAGAGTGAACACTAGGCCAAAAGTTTGCCTTTTAATCAAGGGCATAAAAAAGAAAAATGATTTGGAAATGTTTATGCTGCACAAATGAACAAAAATCAGCATTTTAGAAATTCACGAATTTTCAGAAAAAGAATGATTATTTTTGGATACACAGACAAAATGTAAATACATCTAGTTAGAGAATGACTTGTGATCAGGTTAAGAGTGTGTGCGTGTGTGTGTGCATGTGTATGTGTGTGTGTGCATGCACGTGTGTAATGAATTACTCCTACTGGATTTTCTTCCAAATAGAACATATATTTTAATTTAAGGAAAAAATTTAAAGGCATAAAAAGAAGAAACTTGGGACTCAGAGATAATTTCAATGAAGAATAGAAGTTTAAAATAAACTTAATGAAAAACAAGTGAATAGCAGTACTGACTGACATATAACACATAGGCACAAAGAGAACATTCATTCTAGGCTGACTGGGATCTCAATGGCGATTCCCAAGAGTCTTTAAACTCTGATGGTAGGGGGTGAGGGTGACATAGGGGGCTCAATGGAAGAAAAGCAGCTTTTCTCCATCCCTGCCACCATATTCAGAGGCATGACTCCTTTATCTGCAAAATCAGAGCCCTCACGCACTGGTTTATTCATAACATTCCTCAGATGATGAGACATTATTTTCATTCATTTCAATGCCATCTCACTACAACCAGAATCCCAGGATTTTATTTTTAGGCCAGAAAATTTGCAATCTTTAGTAGCTCCTAAGAGAATGACAGAGCCTCTCTTCCAGATCTCTCCTTTAATGCATTTGATGGTAAATGGTAGCAAAATTTGAAATAAAATGAAAAACCATGTTCAGTACAAAAAAGAAAAAAAGGGAACATCAAAATATTTCCTTTGTAAATGGTTTTTCCTTTACAATTTCAAAGGCAAATTTAGTTTAGAGCAACATCAAACACAACAACAAATATTTGAGAATTTTCTGAATTAAGCTAATTAAATACAATTTCAAGGGGAACAGGAGCATATCAAGAACAGGTTGAATGTTGCTACCATATAAATGATGGCATGGGATACTTCCTGGAAAGTTAAGAACTGAATTACATGAGTGTGGGCTCTGCATAGCTTTCCTGCCCTTCTTCCTGCTTCATCTGATTTGCCTTCTCACAAAGGTTATCGACTACTCCCTGCAGATTCTAAGAAGTGATTTCATTAAAATATACAGAAAAGCGTCAAATAAAATAAAGAAAATTAGTAGGACAAAAGCAAGTTTTTCCTCTCTAGTTGAGAAAGCCAAATTCAAAAGAGAAAGAAAAAACCCTGCCCTAAAATGCAATCCATAAATATCTCCTTCCCCCTCCTTATGCTCCTCACCTCTATCTCTCAGGGTTTCCATAAGTCTTCAGACAGGGGCACTTGTGGTCCTTTGCATTTCTTACTGGGAGGGGTTATCACTTCTATTCACAGCTGAGAGGTGGGAGCTGCTGTAGAAAATGTTGAAATTTTAAATGTATAGAAATCAGTGAATTAGAGTTATGGTTCTCAAAGGAGTAGACTATTGGCTTAATTACAGATATTGAATTTATATGCTATCGGCAATTACTTGAGTATGTTATATGCCAGAATTTTATGTAAATAAACCATCACTTTAAATTTCTTCATACTGTGCATTTAAAATTTCAGCCCTGAAATTTTATTTCAAAGTTTAGAAGTAACTCATATAATACTTCCTGTCATGTGTAGCTGTTTGTGATTATGTCACTATGGTTGGTGAGTATTTAAATTTGGTATATTGTGCCCTGGAGGAGTAGGGGTTGGGTACAGTCCACATGCATCCTGAGGTCCTGGGTTTGCATCCTGGGGCTGATGGGAACAACCAAGATGAAAAATTAAATGAAGTATTTCTTCCTCTTTTTTCTTCCTGCCTGCTTCTGCTTGCAACTTTTCTTAAAAAAAAAAAAAAAAAAAAAGGTATAACACAAAAGGAAAGGGGAGGGGTTGGAAGCAAAGGGTGTTAAGGATCCAAAGGTCAGTGGTGTAGGATTGCTGGACATTTAGTGGTGGGTATGGTGCGTTACCATATATTCGATAAACAGTGAACCTGTGCATCTAAAATGTATTTTGTGCTGTTAATCTAAGTTATCTCAGTTAAAAACTGTATCACATTCTTTTAATTGATAAATATAATCATAATTCATTTATTTCCACTGCTGAATTGAATTTTGTTATATAAAGTGCTAATACAAACAATGCCTCTATGTATATGGTACAAATGTACACACCAAAAAGTGGAAATGCCATAACAGGTATAGGTATTTTCAACTTTATAAGACTTTGTCTTTTAAATTTAGGCCTTCAGTGCTCCCGGAATTAGTTGTTATAATTTACAAAACTATTCCTGTCATCATTTTCACATATACGGGTCTATCTAAGGGTTATTCTGTTCACTAGTCTATTTGTCTCCATGCCCAATACGACACTGTCAGCATTGATACTGATAACAGGGTAATACAAATAAGCCCAACATGTTTTTCTTAAAAATGAGATGGGTACTTCAGTTTAAAATATCATAAAAGAAACTTGAAAATGTTATTATTTTGATCTCAGGACTCACTAGTTGCAGGGTGTATCCATTTTCCCCACTTATACTTCCTTCCATAAATCTCTCATGCACACAGACATATGTATACTTTTGAACATCAATGACCTGCAATAGAACTCAGAGGTTAAGTCTGTGGTTTGGAAAACTAACTGACATGTACAAATGTAGACTCACTAGCATTTTCCTCTAAGCCCAAATCGCTATCCATTTTCATTGTTTTAGGACCTTAGAGAAGGAACTACAGCTATTATGTGGAACAGAATTATATTCTGATTTTTATGAGCACAGATGCTTTTAAAGATCCAAGGAGTGGTAAGGCAAGGCAATAATGTCATAGACTTCAATGAACTGGCAATATCCTTCTACCTTCAGTCCTTCTGTTCTAAGTAATTTATCCCTTCTTAATAAGGGAGAATAAAGATGTTTAGACACTTTCTGGCATGATTCTTCGGTGACTTAAGCAAAATAAAAGGAGATGGAAAATAAAAATGTCATAATAGATCAGCTATTGTAGGTGAAAACATTTGAAAATAGGACATTCTTCTTAAAACTGAAAACTTGCCATCCTTCTAGTAGGTATCACCGCTATGATTATAATTTCTGAACATAATATTAAATCTAGATAAAGCAATCACACAAGAAAAATAATCCTCTACTGCTAGAAAAGTCAATCTTTTGTTCTGACTTAAATAAGTTATGTTTGATTCCTATGGTTAAAAATATCGATTACAAAAGGGTTAATTTTCAGTACACTGATCGAAATAGGTTTTTTCGAGATATGTTCACATATTCTAATTAATTCATTAAATATTAACATGGGTGAAATCAAACCTAAAAACCTAAGAACTGAATCTTCTCAATCTCTTTCAAATTATCCAACAAAAGGAACACGGGTTTGCCCTGGCTTTAAATCAAAGCAGGGTCTCTTGCTAGCTGGCGAAGTCTTCAGGACATCACTTGACTATTTTTTGCCCTCCTAAAATGAGGTTAATATCACTTACCTTGCAGAGCTGAGATGTGTCTAGAACATGGTTGAACCTTAATATATAGTAGTTATTATTGTTCTCACAAAAAGTAAGTAGGAAGATACTGATCATATATTTCATATCATTCACAAAGCTTGGTATTAATTATACAATGCTCGTGAGTATGATCACACTAGCAATGGAATCTTAGCAAATAATTTAATGTAATGACTTAAAAAAATCTCTGATGTCATATACCTGTACTAATATTTAACAGGCACAATAATCTGATAAGGCACTATTTATCACCCTCATTTTGCAAATAAGGAAGTTGAGGCACAGGGCAGTCAAGTAATTTGCTCAAGGTAATACCATAGAGTCTGGATTCAAACCTAGCAATATGACTATAAGGTTTATGCTTTAAACCACTACATTAGGATCCTGAAATACAAGACAACAGCCATTCACTCACCAAGTATGTTTTGAATACGTACAAGGTGCTGCATTCTGTGTTAGGCACTTGAATCCAAAACTTTGTCAATACACAGAACCTATGATCTTAAGGAGCTTACAATATGGTACCTAGATGCAAGCATCTACCGAAAAGTTATGACTCAAAAGTCGTACTTCTCAGGATTTAAAAAAAGGGTCTACACATTACTGTTATTTATCATACACTTCCAAAAATTATGACATACCATGATTTACTTATAAAACTAATCAGGGTCTACATCTTCTAAAGAAATGTGAATAAAATTGTTACTGCACTGTGTCCATCTTTCTGTTAAGGTCTTTTAAGACAAGAGATTAAAATTACTCTTTACTATAATGTGTCTAATAGCATACCACCAAAGAGTGTCCTGAAAAGAATTTTTGACCATTTAGAAAACCAAGAGTTTGGGCAAAAGGAAGATTAATGCTAAAGGTAACTCAAATATAAGTAGCAAAGGAAACTAGAACACAATATAATATATACAAATATTAAAGTATAACACTGCACCCCTAAAACTTTATGTTATCAACCAATGTAACTTCAATAACAAAGAAAGAAACCAAGTAAGAGTCCTATTTTTCATGGGCATAGATAAAAACAATGACCCTATGACCAGGTATATAGATTTCCTGCCTCTATTTTTTTGTTCTTTCCCTCCTCTTATAATCTTAGTCATTATTTTTCATTTTAAATGCACAAATAATAAAGCAGGCTTCTGAGAGTAACTGGAAACATTTTATAAGCTTTACAAATAGGTTATCCTCATTTATTCTAGGAGAAAATACCAAAACCAAAATCAATTGTGGATGATGTGCAATTGTGACTAATGTATTATTTATGTAATATATATATTATAAAATGGTTGTTAAAATAAATGCTACCCTTATAGAAATTGCAACCATCTTTGTTTCAAAGAGCTGTATAACTGCATACTAGTTATATAAATGAAAACTGGATCAATAATGCAACTAGCAGGTTTTGCATTTTCCCCTTTTTTAAAACAAGGGGAAACAGGTTGTTCACAGGTCAAACAGGTTAGTACAAAGGATGGAATCATTTTCAGCTCAGTCTGGGTAATGGTGGTTATTCTGAAGAACAATCACTATTTCCCTATCCCTTTGCAACAAAAAACGGAAACCAGACAACAGTTGGCAACATGGAAATCAAATGGAAAAGGTGCTGTTAATGATCTTTAAAAGGCACCTCACAAGTAATTAATAAATCAAAAAGCTTAACGGGTGTGAAAATTTCACCACTCTAGATATGAATGGCAGTTCCCTGAACCAACAGGGAGTGTTCTGTGTTCACACAGTGCTCACCTGAATCTGTCTTCTGGCAACCCCTGCCATATGGCTGGAACTTGCAGGTATTTCCCCAAGATTGGGTTACTTCCTGTTCCTCCTTTTTATTGATTGTCTTCAATTCCCTCAGTCAGAAACGTGCATCCTTTATGTTTTTCAAGTTTATGTAGCTTTTCAAGTGCTGTGATGGTGACAGTGCTGTTGTAGGATTTGGAATGTATTTATTTATTTATTTTTAAGAGGAAGCCTGAAGTTCCCTTGTAGTAAGGTTTCAGGTACACTGATGATTCTCTCACTTGCTTATGTGCAGAATATACTTACAAGTGCTTTTAAATTTCATTTGTTGCTTTTGAAATTTCTTGGAGAAAGAAAACGGTGGAGAAGCATCTCTTAAAATTGATTGCCTAATTACCGGCATTTAATTCAAATCACGTCTTATTGTGGTGTATGTCTAACATTCCAAAGGTGGTATCTTCCTCCCCGATTCAGTCATTATAGGATGATATCAATGATCTTTCAGAGTAAAAAAAAAAAGAATTTTGTGATTCATTTCACCACCCAGATTCTCAGACCTAACTTTATTTGTGCGCTTTATTCAAATAGTGCTTTTCCTTATTAAATCATGTACGTCGGAACCATCTGGAAAGGTTACTGTGGAAACGGCAGGGGCTAGAGGGTGGGGCTAGAGAGCAGAAGATGCCATGACAACCTTTTTCGGGTTTCCCAGGAAACATGGGTTGCTATAGCAACTGCATCAGTCAGGTCCGAATTAGTAACTTCCACTGGAAGGAGTGTCTGCCACTTTAATAATCTTCTTGTGATACAGATGCAGACAGTTATCTCTCAGATGCATTAGGATTTTTTGTTGCTGTCATTTCTCTCAGCAGCACTGAAAATATGTTTCTACACTTTGAGACATGTTGGCTGGCACACACACACACACAGAACTTCACAGAAATCTGTTAGTCTAATACTTTCAAAATGCTTAACAAGCCCCAGAGTTCAACTAACTAGTCAAATCAGGACTTTTGGGGCATTTACCTCTGTTCAGAGCTGTAGAGATCCTTAAAATTCCAGAAAGCAGGTTCTGAATAGAAATTCCAGTCAAAAACCAAACAAACTTATGGTGGGTTTACAAGTCATTGTTCTAATTAGATTTTTCATCCACATAGCCACAGTGTAGGTAATTGAACTAAACATTCAATATGTTGAAGGGTCCATCAAACCAAAGCAGTTTACTTAAGTGTCTGCTTTACTTAGTAAAGAAGCAACAGTCTTTTGATTTGAGGTTAAATAGTTACTCTGTTCTTTAGTTTCATTTCCCCAGGATGTACAGTTTTTTTTTAAATAGGGTGTGTACTAGAAATCAAGTGTAAAGTAAGTTTGCTTTTGGCAATATTGAGAAAAGGGGGAAAAGCAAAGGCTATCTGAGAGAACGCAGCCCACTTGCAAAGCAGACAACTGTTTCAGTATGAAGCAGTGGGGAGAAGGGGAATGAAGTGTGCTTTCCACGTCTTCCTGTCCTTTCTGGATGGATGGTCTGGAAATGTATAAAACAAGGGCATACACAGACCAAGGGGGCACGTCCACACAACACTGAGCACAGCGTATCACTTGTACCATACATTAAACATCGGTAAATATCTTTTTGATGTTGACACAGGAGTTGGGATTATTGTTCGTGGGGCAGGTGGCAGTGGAGTTGCCCGTTTTGAAGGGGGTCTGGGGGAAAGCGCTATGGTTCATACCCCCCTCTTCGATCACCATATACTCCGACTTACTCAGAGTCGAGTTACTCCTTGCTTTTCGGAGCTCCTCGGCTGAAGAGGAGAGATGCTGGCAACTTCCCACGTGCATGTACTGGGCTTGCTCTTCCCCTTCTGTCTCCCGGTGGTAGAAGTAATTGAAGTTGGAAACAATGACAGGGACTGGCAAAGCAATGGTCAAGACACCAGCGATGGCACAGAGTGACCCCACTATTTTGCCTCCTATGGTCACTGGGTGCATATCACCGTAACCTACTGTTGTCATGGTAACCACTGCCCACCAGAAGGCATCCGGGATGCTGCTAAAACCTGAAGTGGGGTCGTCTGCCTCGGCAAAGTAGACGGCGCTGGAGAAGAGAATGACCCCGATGAAGAGGAAGAAGATGAGCAGCCCCAGCTCGCGCATGGAAGCCTTCAGCGTCTGCCCCAGGATCTGCAGCCCCTTGGAGTGGCGGGAGAGCTTGAAGATGCGGAAGACCCTCACCAGGCGGATGACCCTCAGGATGGCCAGGGACATGGCTTGCTGTCCATTGCCCTGTCGCTCAGCCAGCTCGGTGCCAAGCGTGATGAAATAAGGGATGATGGCCACGATGTCTATCAGGTTCATGATATTTCGTGAGAAGGTGGCTTTGCTGGGGCAAGCGAAGAACCGCACCAGCAGCTCAAAAGAGAACCAGATGATGCACAGGGTCTCCACCACGAAGAAGGGGTCAGAGAAGCTGGAGGCTCCCGCGGGACTTCCCGACGTGCTGTTGCTGGCCGCCTCCAGCACCTCCTGCGACGGCGAGGCGGGGTAGTCCTTCTCGTCGCGGAACTCAGGCAGCGTTTCCAGGCAGAAGATGACAATGGAGATGAGGATGACGAGCACGGACACGATGGCGATGCCCCGGGCCGGCCCGGAGCTCTCCGGGTACTCGAAGAGCAGCCACACCTGGCGCTGGAAGTCGCGGCGAGGCAGGGGCCGCTCCTCCTCCCTCAGGAAGCCCTCGTCCTCGCGGAACTTCTCCATGGCCTCCTCACCCAGCTGGTAGAAGCGGATCTCCTCGGAGAAGATGTCGATGGGCACGTTGACCGGCCGGCGGATGCGACCCCCGGACTGGTAGTAGTAGAGGATGGCGTCGAAGCTGGGCCGGTTGCGGTCGAAGAAGTACTCGTTGCGGAGCGGGTCGAAGTACCGCATGCGCCGCTTGGGGTCGCCCAGCAGCGTCTCTGGGAACTGGCAGAGGGTCTTGAGCTGCGTCTCGAAGCGCAGCCCCGAGATGTTGATGACCACGCGCTCCCCGCAGCAGTCCTGCTCGCCGCCGGCCGGCAGCGCGGGCGGCAGCGGCTCGTAGCGCTCGCAGCCGCCGCCGCCGCCCTGAGGCTGGTCCCCGCCGCCGCCGGCCGCCTCCGGCTCCAGCAGGTGGTCCCCGGGCACCACAGTCATGTCGGGCGGCAGCTCGGGGCCCGCGGCGGGCTCGGCGTAGCCGGGGTTCACCGGGGTGCGGGCGCCGCCGCCGCCGCTCGCGGGCTCCGGTGGAGGGTGGGCGCGGTGGCGGGCGGAGGGCGGCGGCGGCGAGCGCAGGAGGCTGAGGTGCTCGTCCATGCAGCGGGGAAGAGGCGGCGGCGCGGGCCCAGTCGCTCCTCCTCGCGCTCCCCGCCCCTCTGCCGCCTCCGCCTCCGCCTCCGAGTCGAGCCCGCCGCCTGTTGCCGCCGCCGCCGCCGCCGCCGCCGCGGAGAGGCTCAGTCTGGGTCTGGCGCTGGCGGCCGGGATCCTCCGCCGAGACACCTCCCCGTCTCGCCCCCGCCCCCGCCCCGCCGGGCGCGCGCCCGCCCCTCGCGTCCACTCGATTCCCGCCCACTGCGCGGGCGCGCGCCCAGCTCCCTCGAGCGCCTCCGGGCCCCGCCCCTCCCCGCCACCCTCCTCGCCCTTCTGGGTCACCCGAGCATCCTCGTCCAGCACCTCGGTGTCGCCCCCTGCCCGCCGCCGCACTCCAGAGCCCTCGGCCGCGTACACGGCCCCCGAGAGTCCAGATGCCGGCCCCTGGGCTCCGTTTGCTTTGGGTCTGCGCCTCCTTTCCCCAGGCGCGCCAGGCCGAGGCTCAGTCGCGGGGCTCTCCACCTGTCCTGGCCACCCCTTGGCCAGCTAAGCCCGGCTCCGCGTCCTGCCCGGGGGAGGGGGCTATGCCGACCCGAGGTGACCGAAGCCGGAGCAGGCGTAGAGGGAGGGTGGATGATGCTTGGACCTGGAGCGCTGTGGAGGGAGGGCGTGGCAGGACAGGTGGCGCCCTGGGAAGAGGCCAGCGGCTGCCTGCGCCCTGGGAAGAGGCCAGCGGCTGCCTGCGTCCTAAGCCCACTTGAGGGTAGAAGACCGCCAGGCTGGGGGGGGGCGGCACTAAATAATTTAGTGCCAGCTTGCATGAGAAGCCCAACCGAGTAGTGGGTGACTGATGAGTTTCCCACCCCGAGTCTGAAGAAAAGGGGTCGCTTAAAGGCATTCAGGGACCAAGCTGCTCTAGTGAATGGTTCACATTAACTTTCAGCCATGGGAAAGAATAAAGGGTCAGATTTTTGGTGGGGATTGCGAGGGCAACCTGATGTTTTAAATACAATGAGATTTGATGCCTGTGCGGGAATTTTAAAAATTCACGTCTCATCTGTGTGGTTAGAAGGTCCTCCTGAGGATGAGAGCCAGACCTGTGCTCAGACCCTCTGCTTAATGTTCCTGCTGGCTTTGTGGTAGGGAGGTTGCCACACCTCATTTGTTAGGTCGGGAGAATGTTCATTTGGAAACTTGTATCTCTACTGTGATTTTAACCTGGAGATACTACTTATATTTATTCCCTTGAATATGAACTATTTCACCAAATTGATGTGGTCACTGTGAATACAATTTCTGTCTCCAGACATTTTAACAGTTTCAAGGTGGAGTCAACTCTAGGCTTAAAAAATGTGTTTTCTGTTGTATCCTTCAGTTCACTGACAAAAAAGGAACTGCTGTCTAGATAACTCCCTCACTTACCTCAAACTGACAATTAGGCATGAAGAGTTATTTGTAGTCATTACTACTGGCCACCACTCCCATCGTTGAGGTTTTATATGAGGCAGAAGCAGTTCTTAACCAATTCAGATTCCTAGCAACTACCCAACTGGCTACTAAGCAGTAGGAACTCAAGAGTCACCGTATGTTTGTTGAATTGAATACCCCATCAAATGATTCTTTATATTCCTGGGGTGGGTTTGCAGGATGGGAAGCCCTGGTGCTAGTAGGCTGCAGTGTGACAGGTCACTGGAGAAGCTCCAAGACTGAGACTCAGTCTGGCAAGCGCAGGAAGGGGGCACTGATTCAAAGCAGATAGCCCTGGGGCCCAGCATCTGGATTTCCTGGGGGCTGTGTAGGTGGCAGAGGGCTCCTGAGGAAAGGGGACAACGAGGTGCCAAAGGAGTGTGCTTTGGAATATCAGTATGTCTCCTTTCTGAGCCCAGGACCCTCCTGGAATTTCTGGGCTGAAGAGTGAGGAGAAACTCATAGTACGGTTCATTATTTTGTCTTTTCACTTCTGCCCCTTCTAGGTACAATCACCCATGTTCTGTGCTGTCCTTTCATCTTCCATTTCATGTCCAGGTCAGTGCCAAGCACTGCAAGCAGAAACATGTTGTAAGATGTCAAAAGAGGACAGCTATGTCTCTCAGAAAACTCTAGGACACTGTTTTGGAGCTGGTGATTAGAGTAGCAGAATAATCAATCATTCATGTATTTAAATCTAAGAATAAGACAGGCTGCTTGCTGCAAAAAATGTCTCATAGAAAGGCAAAGACCCTATTTTTAAGGACCAGATGTTTCATGTACTTCTCTGCCTGCCTGAGAAAATGATTTATTCCTCCATTTGCAGGAATTAGTTCTGAAATTAATATTAATCAATGGCATGGAGAATCAGAGCAGAGGATAGTCTTATGATGGATGGCCACAAGTTTCTCCCTGCTCCGAAGTATCTCTCCTTTAGAAATGAGTATTTCCATTCCTTTCATGCATTTGCCTTTTCTGGAAGACTGATTATGAGCTTTTTAGGACAGCCCTAACTTATAGTTGAAGCCAGAGAAGTTGCTTATTCTGTTTAAGCATACACAGCTAGTAGCATGTTGGGCCTGAAATCTTGGGCCATTTCCAAATCCAGTGTTTGCTCTAGTAAATCACACTGTGAAAGTCTTCTGTTGATCACTGTGAGTGCTTAATAAATACTAGATTTCTAAAAGCAGCCTATTTGCTTCTGATTGCCAACTAGTTCAATTCAATTCATATTTATTTAAACCAAGAACCACTGCTTCTGATGGCTGATCTGTTGTTTATAGAAAATGAGTTGGTGGGCAAATTCTAGCCCTGTTGGACAACAGAACCCATCACAATAAATCAGTGCCAAAAGTGGCACTTCAGAGGGAACACACACCATGTATTTAGTACCCCCAATGGAGTAGCTCAAAGTGATGTGAAAATGTCTCATTAAAATCCTCATGACACCCCTGTGGGATAATAATATTATTATAATGTTTAAGCATAGAACTGTGGCAAAGCCAAAAGCTTCTCTAAACATGTGCAGAATTTCCTCATATTTCAGTGTTCAATATTTGAGCCTAAGTAAGATCATCAGGTTTGCAAACAGCAAAGGTATGTCTTGGTGTCTGGACATTCCGTGTTGCTGTGGATGTAGCTGGACTTTGTTGCTGATCACAGCAGTGCTGGACATAGCTGCTCACTTGCTGGCCAGATGGGTAGTGTTCTCTGGAGTTAGCCTGAAAGTGTTTGAAAATGGGACAAGGCAGACGTGGAGGGTACTTCAAATTACAATGATAGTTAATTGAATAGTCAGCGACTATCTACTATGTAGAACGCATTATTCTTAGGTATTGTGGGGGTAAGAATTTAGAGCACAGAGCTTGCCCTTATTAGCTTTCCATGGAGTTGGGAAGTTAGAAACCCACCAAATTTTACCACAAACTAACTGGCATTATCGGACAGTAGTACCACAATTGTCAACAGATATCCTTAGACTGTTTACTCTCTTCTAGTCAAGCTGATCGCCTTACTGTTTCTCAGTCCTACCAAGCTCGTTTCCATCTCGGGGTCTTTTAACTTGCTCTTCCCTCTGCCCCAAACACACTTCCTCCAGATTTTTACCCCTTTCTCCATTACTGTAGGTCTCTGTTTAAAATGTTGCTTCAACAGAGATGACTTTCTGACCACAGCCACCCAGTTTCAAAGAGGTCCCTTCCCAATCTCCCTACCAGGTGTCTTTCTAACCTTTTACCTGTTCTGTTTTTCCTGCTATCGCTTTTTACTCGGTGTTAAAATTTATATTTATTTGGTAATTTGCTTATTGACTCTCTGCTATATTAAAACATAAACTTTCCAATGGCAGGAGTTTGACTTCTGTTCTACTTTTGTATCCCTCCAAATCCAGAACAGTCCCTGGCACAAAACAGGTAATCAATCAATCAATCAATGTTGAATGGAAGAAAGAAAAGGTGCAGAGTGAATACACAGGCCTAGAAGGAACATGACTGACTGGCTGCGCTGGTATAGAGGGGTTGCTTTGTGGAGTTATCTGTTTCTGTTTCATAGAACCCGCTCAGCTGTGCAGATATGCAAGGATTATTTTTCAAAGTGCTCCTTTAGAAAGCTCCTTCCTTCTTCTCTCCTTTTCTTTCTCCCTGCCATGCTGTATGGGTGCTGTACTCCAGAATCCTTTCATTTATTTTTTTTAATATATGCATACAAATTTATTAAAGCAGATAATGACAATAAAATGCATAATATCCTTACACATTTTAGTAATAATATTTATTATTTCTTTTGTTCACAGTGCTCTATTCATTTTAGGCTATTGAAGTTCCATCTCAGTCTATATTTCATATCACACCCACCACCAGAGTTCTAGTGTCATTACCACACCTTTTCCCCTCTTCAGAATTATTTTCTAAACCACCCACTTGGAGAGTCTTCCTGAAGATACCCCAAACGTAATATTTATAACACTGGATTCATTATCATTCTCTCCAAACTTGCATATCTTCCTGTTTCTTACTTCATGTAGAATGCGAAGTCATCCCTAAATCCCTCTTCCACTCACTCGCTATCTAGTCGGTCACTAACTGCTTTCCTGTTCTCCAAGTCCCTTTCAATTCTGTCCGCACCTCTGCATTCTCACTGTTGAAGCTGCCATGATCATTTCATAACCAGCTCCCTGCTTTGTGTCTCTTTCATGATTTTCATCCTCCAAGAATTCTGGAGCTGAGCTATTTTTGTGAAACATATCTGATCACATGGCTCTCTGTTGCTGCCATATTGGTGAACCATGGTCCTGAGTATATTTCTGGCAGCATCTCCTGTGTTCCTTCCCCAGCACTGTGGGTCATGGACAGGCCACCCATGTATAGACACTGCTAAGCGTTTGTTCTTGCTAACTGCTCATACTCTAGCTCAATGGACACCCCTTCTGTCTGTTCACCACTGGTAGAATCAGTCTTCAAGACACAGCATTGAGGTCACTTCTTTTCAGACCCCCACCCTCCGTGTCCATCATGATTAGCACTTCAAAGTAAAATAAATAAAACTGATTATAAATGGACGCATGATTCTCTTTCTCAACAGAGCTCCCATGGCATTGTTGTTCATAGGTCCCTTAGAGGGCTTTGCTGTACTAAATTTAGTGTGTATAATATGAACTGTCTCCCTCCAAGAACATGAATGCCATAATGCCAGTAGCTAACAAAATGAACAGTGAATATGCTCTGGTAAGCCAGGACAGTGCTAAGCACTTTATATGCTGTAAACTCCAATGGCCCTGTAAGGTAAATTACATTGCTGTGTTATTTGCCGCAGGGAGAAATTGATTACAGAGTGGTAAAGTCATCCCTGAAAGATCATGCAACTAGGAAATGCTAACAGTCCACATTCTTAAGCCCTAACTTTGTCACTTCTGTGAGAATGAGAGGGCTTGTCTCACTTATTTGCATTTTCAGTCTCTAATATTGTGCTCATATATGATCCAATCTTTAAGAACAGATAAGAAGAGAAATGACTATCAAGCATGAATTCTTTAATCACTATAAAACTGGTAGATAGACCCCGAGGAAGGTATTAGTTCTTTTCCTCAATGGGAAGATTAAACAAAGTCTCCTGAATTTGTGTGAGTTTTTAAGTAAGAAATATGATCAAAGAGAGAGTTATTCCGGAAGTCAATGCAGACACAAGTTATGACTGAAGAATGACTTCCTTGTGTTACCTTGTCCCTTAGAATCACTGAATAATTTCAGTCTGTGTTCTCACATGGCAGAGTGATTTACAGAAAAAAAGAAAAATCTATTCAAGAAGAACTAGAATTCTGTTGGTGAGTAAGCCAACCAGAGTTAAAATGTTAATGTTAAGCATTTAAATAAACTCATGTTTCTTCCTGAGTCTCTTTGTATAAGAAAGCAGTGAGACACTGAAAACACTTGCATTGCCTTTTCTGATTCTGGTTAATTTATTGAAAAAGCAGGCACAGTCACACCTCTAATCATAGATGAGATGTACAGTTAATGATGAGATATGCAGCAAAGCCTGCTGGTAAGTACCAATTGTTGTTTGCAGATGGGAATCTTAGCATTTGTAGAAACAATTGAATGACCTTAGAACACCACTACACGTTAATTTTCTTTTAGCAAATGTACATTACAAATAAAGCTTTCATCATGGTTTTCCTTGAGTGGAGTTGACCAAGAATATTTTAAAATATCTAGAAAATTCCTTTTATTTGTCTTTTCACATTCCTTGTGTGAGGTACTTTGTTGTAGGGCCCTGGGTGGGCTACAGTAAAATTAATTTTAGAAGCTAAAAGGGAAGATTTTAGGCACATGATTGAATTGATATTAATGTGAACTCTTGACACATGAATTGACATGAAATTGTAGCATTCTAACAGACATTTATGAGAATCTGTTGAAACACTTTAAGGTCAGGATATATTTTGACTGAGTTTTTTTTTTCACTTTTTTATTGTAGTGATTATTCTACACACTAAAATAATTTCCTATGTACAGATTTCCCACTTCTTAGTTATATTTCAACACACCCTGCCCTCCACCAAATCACCAAGTGTTCTTCTCCATTGTCCAGTGGGCCCCTCCATCATTTGTCCCCACCCACCCCATTCCCTTCTGGTAACCTCAGTTCTTTTGCAAATGTTTAAGGGTTAGTTATGTTTCATCTGTTCCTTTTTTGTCTATTCACATTCCGCCTATGAGTGAGGTCATCTAGTATCTGTCTTTCTTCTTTTGACTTGTTTAATTTATCACAATCCCCTCTAGTTCCATCCATGTTGATTCAAATGATAGGGTTTCATCTTTTCTAAGGGCTGTGTAGTGTTCCATTATATATATGTACCACATCTTCTTGATCCAGTCATCTGATGTTGGACACTTAAGTACCTTCTAGTTTTTAACTATTGTAATGATTGAGATTTTTTGTACTGCCATTTTGGTGAAAACCAAAATAGATCTTACTAATCTACAGACATCATGTTACCGTGTTACTACTTTGTATTGGGTTTAAGGTTTTGCAGTGATGTTGACCAAGCAATTTAAGAACATGTCTGTAAAACAACATTGCAATTTTACTGAGTTTTCAATACAATGGTAATGCCGTTAGTAAAAGTGTCCAAAGGCCTATAATGATCTGAATACTAAGTATTATAATGATGAAAGAATATGGATGCAATTCTTTGTGGACTTTATCAAACCCGAGATAAAATGCAATCAATACGTTGCTTGGTTATAAAATGGATACAGATAAAACAAAACCATGTTGTGACATGTCAGTCCCATCCCCACCCAGATATAGCTGCAGGTATTGAAAGTCTTCATTTATAGACTTGACAACACAGTTCTTGATTCAGTTCTAAGCAAACTGGCAGAATATATTATAAAGTGCTATTCTTGCCCTTCGCCCTGGCAGTGAGTCTAGAATCTTTTTGTTTTAAACTCAGTGTGCCTCATGTGGGCCCTCATACCTGTACCACTTCAGCCTTGTTCTGAACCCTTGCCATATTTTGCTTCACTGCAGGATCAAGCTTTCACCTTAGTTTGCTATTGAGTTTCCACTTTCTCCATTGAGACTTAAGCCCTAACTGGCAACCCAACTGCCTTGCTTGAGAGTCTATTTCTCTTTTCAGACCCTAATAGGCTCCACATAGAAAGACCCCGCCAAAGGCTGGAGACCTTATTTGTGCCACATGGGCCTCTTGGAACTTCAAGCTCCTACCAGGATTGACATTCCCGACTCGATGCCCTGCAGCCTCCTCTACTGACTTGGACCCCACAGTTGATAAGGCTTCTCCCCCTGTCACCTGAATTTCATTCTTCCCCTTAGGACCTTATGATTTGAGAAGTTGGCCACTCTCATTGGAGACTTATCCTAAAGCTGAATTTATTCTCCTAGCCTCAAATATCACTATTCCCAGTTCTCCTCTGTTAACTTACCTGTCTAATGAACTAGCATGTCTCCTAACTTAGTTACATAGGTCGCTATGCATAAATAGAAATACTAAACCAATGTAAACTGACATCCATTGTTATTACTCATTCAAATGTACAGAGCTATATATATAAATATATTTATGTGTATAAATGGATATACATTTATTTAGTAGCTATTATTATGCTTAATAATATATGTATGGTACGTATATTTATATGTGAATTTTTAATATAGAAGCTCATTTATACATATTATATATAGTTCAGTTCCTATAAATGTAAAATGGGACTGTATCTCTCTATATCTGTCATTTAAAACATGAGTTGTTTAGTTCTCCATTCCCACTTCACTCCATTTGAATTTAAGAGGCCACCCATAGGATGCCAGCCCAGCCTCAATGTGCTCATCTAAGAACTTTCTACCAAATGACTTTATGTCGAAGATTAGACTTTAAAAAAAGACTGTTATGTGAGCATGTTTATCCTTGATATTGTTCAGAACAAGCTAGTACTGAGATGTTGTACAGTGTAGCAGAACAATCTAGTCTGAGATGCTAATTATCTGGAATTAAAGTGACAGAGGTAAAATCAATTTTGCTTCAATCTCCATTTCTCCCTGTAAACTGAAGAAACTAATACCTAAAAAAATAATGTCTAAGCCACACACTGTGAATTCAATGTGATTATATATGTGAAAATACTCAATTCCTCGTCTTGCATGCAGAAGGCAATCAGTAGTTGTTTGTTCACTCCTACTTTTCACACAGCATAAATGCATAAAGGGGAGTGAGGGTGAAGCACTAGGACTTTCATACTTCAGATTTCAAAAGTCTACATGCAATGCAAGCCCTTTAATTACTTTGTGGTCCAAAGGCACCCACATTTAGCAGGGCTTGCAAAACTAGTGCAAGAACAAAGGACATCCTTTAGAACCAGAGCTCAGATATTTCCTGGTTAATAATTATCTCATCTCAGTCTTCAAGACTCCATGCTTGACAGTTAGTATGCACTCAAAAATATATGTGCTAAAGTTAATTTTCCTTTTTTTTAAGATTATTTGGTCTAACACCTTTGTTTAAAGTAACAGTGGTTTTAAGATATAAGTAACTTCTATCCAAAGTCCAGCATTTAGTTAGTGACAGAGAATAGAATGCAATGTTACTAATTTCCAACTAAATTCAATTAACTTTTTTTTTAAGAGAAAGATAGGCAGGCAGGAAGGAAAAGAAGGAAGAAGAGATAGGAAGTGCCCTATATATTTAGTTATTCATTTTAGTTGTACACACACACACACACACACACACACACACACACACTTTGTTCCCAGGCTGCTTAACCAGGGTCCTTGGGCTGTATGTGGACAATTCCCCAGGCACAGGCCCAACACCTGAGTCACCAGGGCAATGTAAATTCAATTAATTTGTATCCCTGCCTTTCTTCTTTTTAAATTCACTCATTCATTTAGTGATCTTTTCCCACTGTTTCTTCTTTCTTTCCTCTCCATAATGCCTATACACTGGGAATAAAAGGTAGATGAAGCATGTGCCCTGCTCTTGTACATACCCAAGGCACCCTCAGCCCACCTGTATCTACAGCATGCCAGACACTTTGCATCAGCTGGCTTCTCTGCCCTTATCTCCAGTTACCTTCCCTGTATGTATGTATGTATGTATGTATGTATGTATGTATGTATGTATGTATGTATGTATGTATGTTTGTATGTAAGTATTTCAAGGAAGGAAGCAGGCAGCAATGAAGGCACGTAGCCAGGCAAACAGGAAGGAAGAAGGACATTTTTTAATTTAACTAGTTATTTATTTTGGTTGTTGCTTCTGACCCCAGGTCATGGACTTGGGGCCTTAGGCTGTATGTGGACTATGCCAGAGCCAAAGACTTAATGCCTGAATGGTGTCACATTTCTTATCAGTTTTTTTTCACTTCTGCAAACTTATTGCAACTTCTTAACTTATCGGTGAACTCTGCCCAGAAAGCAGGTGTTCTTACCTAGAACTCCACTCCTTTGAGCCCCCAGATCCTGGGAGAGTGAGAGGTCAAGGTGGAGCTTGAGATTCTGCCCCTGGGATTCTACTGGCGCCCCCTGCTGGGGAGAGTATGCCAATCTGTGCCTTCAACCACTACACTAAAGAGGGACGATTTTTGAACCCATTCTATTTGGAGCAACAACCTCAACAATACCAGCTTAATGGAACCTGGAGTGGGTGACAAACATAACTCTGATATGCTTTTGTGAGCTCTAAGGTATCTGCCCATATACCATGTTGTTGTCTATCCCACTTCCTGTCCCACTTACTCAGTGTTCAGGCAAATTCTGCCTCATGTTCTTTTTGTTAAAACTGACTACCTACCTGTCAGCATCTACCAAGTTCCTCCCTGGGAGATGGGCCCTGACACCTGTATCCCCAACTGCTGCCTCAATCCTGCTCCCCAAATGAAGCAAGCAGGAATGCAGAGAGGGAGGAAGAAGGAGCATGGTGACAACACCTTTGTCTATCCAGTAGCTAGTCTCCTTCCAGTGCGCCCTGTGCGGACATAATAGACAAAATCTTCCCACCATGGATGTGACTGGTACCCCTTCCTCTGCACCCATGTTAAGGGGATGTCTTTTCAAGCTAGTCCAAATAGGAGAGTAGGCTCCAGAGATGGGCACAGAGGACCTCACTTTCCTGCACTCAGGAGAAAAAACCAGCAAAATCTGGAAGGAGAGATTCAACCCGCAAATGTCAACATCTAAGACATGTAGAAACTGAATGTGCCATGGTAACACATATTATTAATGGATATAAGTGCCCGTTTTTCCTCCCTGAAAACACTGACTGAATAGCTTTGGGAGATAATGCAATGCTAAATACTATCACCACCTGATTGTAAGGTTGATTTCTAAATAAATGGGATGAAATTCAATTACCTTCAATTTTGAAGCACAAGGGCTCTGGGCCTCTCACAGCATGAACAGTGGAATCAGAGGTTGACAGGAATATTCTCCACCAATGGCAGAGAATATTCCAGATGCTCACATACAAATATGTAATCTGAGAGTGTTTTAAGTGCATTTGAGTATGTTAGTACTTCATGAATGGTCCAACTACATGATTAACTCAGTATATTGAGAAACGAATAGGCGAACAAATGTTATTTTATTTCTTTATAATGCCATGCGCCTGAGCTAGAGGAAACCCTTTGGATAATTAAAATACTGGAATATTGCTTTTTGGTTAGTTATTACTAAATCCAGAAAGACTTTGGAAGTTTTTTTTAAAGCCCTAACTATAGCTTATGTAAAATACATTGTAAATGCGGTCTTCTGAGTTAAGTTTTCTAAGTTAATAAAAATCATAACAGCAAACTGATGGCAAGACCAAGAGACATGGCCCATTCAATTTTCCAACTTTCTTAATTCACCTGGTGAATTATCTCTTGACTCAATAAAGTAACATGTTTAGGAAACTCCAGAATAGGTTGGTTTTATAGTATCTCCAATTATGTTATAGGAGACTATATTTAGATTATAGGAGATGACAGGGTCCCATTTTCTTTATCATTTCCTTCCCTAGTGCTTTCTACATAGTAGGACTCCTTAGATAGTCACAGAATGTTTAATGAATTATTCATTTCTTATATTGACTAAAGGGGTATGTTCCCAGATAAATTTTAGCATGACTTTTCGCTGCTCGGATGGAGTCTTGGTCATAGTCTGCAACTATTTATGTAATTTCTCTCATTTTAGTTTATCTATGACTTGCATTATGTTCCAGGTCTATGAAATCTGTGAGATAGTGTAAAGTGCAAGGCTAATGCTTCTTTAACACCCAAATATAACACTCCAGAGAATAAGGTAATGGAATTCAAGCCACATATTTCAATATGACATTCATGAAAAACAGATTGATATATATCCTAAATCATTTCTTTCTAAAACCTTATCCTCTCCCACTCTTCCACAAGGCTTCAAAGCAGCTTCAGCTAGATATTTACTAATGTAGATGCATGTTACACACAATATGGAGTCTGCATAAATGCCATAAAATCCATGAGACTCCTGTACAATATAAGGCTGGGAAAGGCAGGGCCCTTCTGTGCCAGGGTTAGAATATAAAGCAGTTTCAGCTGCGCAGAGAGATTAAGTCTTTAGAATCAGAAAACAGTCATCAACCCCAGTCAGCCCAATTTCTGCCAAAGAACCAAGAAGATAAATGCATCATTCTTTGAGGACAGAAAACATGTTGGAAATCAGGTAACTTAATTTAAAATATGAAATCTATCTAATTGATTTGCAGTACTGTCCCTGGCGTACTGCCCATTGCAGATGCAATATTCTGAGGTTTCTGGACCTGTGACACCAGCTAAACAAACAGCAAATGGTCTGTCACTCTTGCTTAGTGACCAAGAAGACCTAGAAAACCACGAAGGACTGTGATCTATGCTAGCAACTCCTGTGGGCTGCTGCGCCTCATCAACAGGAGACTGGTAGCATGAAAATACATAATGGGGCCAATTTTGTCCTCAGCTACATTGTCAGCTAGTCTTTGTGAAATCACCCAGTTTTTAACAGAAGCCTTCATATATAGCCAAGAACAGAATTTGCATTAGGATGTGACCACACCAAAGAAGCTGTCTGGCAGGAGATAAACATGTCTTTTAGCCTATCTTTATCTGGTTTATGAAATGATATGAACACACAGTGATTCTTTTTCTTTTTGTGGACATTCCCTCCTTGACCCAGGACTGCATTGAACTGAGAGAAGGGAACTTCACTAATATTATAATAATCCTCATGGTTGGTAGTTTTTTAAGCTCATTGCCATCAGAAATCTGTGAGATGTTTTTAAAAAAGCTCAAGAGATTTAAAAAATCCTGATTAAAGATTTCTAGTTCTTAGTAATATAAATCCACACAGCTTAAAAGTATTAATGTGATAAATGCTAAGAATAGCAAAATTCACAATAAATATGTTGGATCATTGAAAATAGCTATCTTTATCTGATTTTTTTTCCTGAGTGTAGATTCCAGCTCCAAAAACAGATGATTGAAGAGTTCTGCCTGGTATAAAATATGTCAGAAATAATTTTGGCTAGCTGCATGAAGACCAATTTATGTGTCCATTATATGTCTGCCAAGTATTTAGAGTAACAAATCAATATAAAATAGAATGCATGGCAAGATAACTTGTAACAAAAGCAAAAATCCAGACCATAAGTTAAATCAATGGTTATTTTAAAAAGCAATATTTGTTCCGTCTATTGAAAATGGGGCAACTAACAAAAAGTGATAACACATTTTAGCACATTTACTTTTTTTTCATTTAAAAGCTGTGATGATGATTTATGTGGGTACTTACTTTTTGAGAAAGGTTGTGCTTCTATCCTGTGGTTGGGGAAACGGATTTGAACATTGGTGCTGCCTTTGGAGAGACTGGATTTAATATATACTTAAACTAGTTGCTAAAAATGTAAAAGATTAGAGATAATACACTTAAACATCAAACCTCACAAAATACTTGCTTATTCTAGCTTACATCTATCTATAGCTATCTATCTGTCTGTCTACCTATCATCTGTGCAATGTGTATATCTACCTATCAGCTACCTAACTATACATCCAAACATATGCACGTAAACTTATAGTTAATATAATATATGCATATATATGTGACATCTATGATTTCTAAAATAATATTAATAATTATTATTTTCTGGAGCTCTTAAAGGATCTTTATAGAAAGCCCATGTTGGCCCAATGTATTTATGGTATTCTATTTGGGGTATAAGCTTTTCCTATTGATATGATGAGTATTTGATCTTTTGAATTGGTCCCAAAACAGCACAGAACCTTGTCCTCAGACTTTTAACAGGACCTGCCAACCACCTCACCTGTAGAGATGATGGGTCTCATTGTAAAGTTTCTCAGCTTTATATTTGCTCTAGTCCCTTACCTACAGCACCACACGTATTTTGTGACATTTCTACTTGAGATTGTCTATATCAATTCCATTTCATTAGTTTTTTTTTAAGAAAAGGTACAAGCAGGAATGAAGTTGAGGAGGCAGACTGTCAGGAGGCTAGAGGAGGATGCAGCACTTTATTTTATTTTGATTTAGCTGTTCATACAGGTTGTTTCCCCCTAGACCCAGGACTTGAACCCAGGGGTATATGGCTTGCTCCTTTGGAGGTGCTTGACCCAACCACTGCTCTACCAGTGTGCACCTATTTTGTTATTTTTTATGAAGTGGTATAGAGTCTGGGCTGATGAGTGCATTTGCCTGTGTTCTAATACAATCCCACAAAATTAGGTCCTAAACTGTTCTCAGGTCCATCTTTATGCTGTAGCACTATTGATTCATCCTAAATATGTACTGGGGCGATTGTGTGTTTGGACATTATTTTAACAACATCTTATCATCTCCCAGTTATACGCATATGGTTTTCTTTTCTTTACAATTTCAAATTCACTAGACAACTTTCAAATCATCTTCTCTTACAAAGTTTAAAAAATACTGAAAACTGCAGTCAAAGTCTCCAAAATCTTTATTGCCAATTCCTATAATATACTCTAATTTTGCTAAATAGCAAATTACGTCAAACAAAAGTTAGAATTTCATATTCACAACTTTGTCTAATATGATGGAATAAGATCGTACATACTTCTCTTTGTTCATACTTGCGTTCTTGTGGTTGGCCTGTTTACAATGTCATCCGCTCACTCTGTTACAGTCTGAAGCCTGTCCCCTGGTTGTGCACATAGAGGTCCAGAGGAGCTCAGGGGTCACAGGAGAATGCAAGACTCTAAGTTCAGAGACAAAGTTTTGAATCCTAGGACCTGGGTTTCCTCATCTCTCCAAGCCTTCAATTTCTCATCTTTTATAAGGGGGTGATACCAACCAGTTTACAGGATGACTGAGAGAATTAAATGAAATAAGATTTATAAAGTCCCTAGCACAATGCCTGTTATCTAACACACTCTAAAAATATTTGCACAGTTTTTGCTGGAAATAAAATACTGGTGCTCAGAGCATTACCTCTGAGTTGAGGGACCATTGAGATAGTTGTTCATCTACACTTGGCCATGGGTCAGTTTAACTCATAAGAAAGTGCCCACACAGCACTTGGTCTATTACTCAGACTGGCATCATCAACTTCCAACGCAGTGTTCCTGACAGCTGGGTTCCCTGGATTTGTTCAGTTAGACCATTTCATCCATACCCAGTTCTTCCTGGTTTCAACAATCACCTAATCAGGCAGGAACTGACTGGGATGACAAGTTTTCATCCTATTAGAGGTCACCTTCACTCAGAGAATGCTGGCTGCTGAGAAGTATCCCACCAGGAGAAGAACGAGAAGGATTGGACACTTAGAGCTTGTCTCGAGAGATGAGATTCACAAAGTCATCAGCAAACCAGATGAAGAAAATCACTGAGCACAGAAATAAAATCTGCACACACTGAAGTTTAACCAACCCATCCCCGTCAGCCCAGGATCATTCCCTTACAAATTACTCCTTTTGGCTAGATAACTCTCTTCCCCAAGGATGGTGTGATTTACATAATCCACAGCTGAGAAAAAAGGCAGTGTTTCCCTTGTCTTCCTTTCCTCTTTCAGATTAGGACTTGTGGCCTCCTAAAATGTGCCAAACAAGGGAGGAGAGAGGTGAAGGACAAGATCCTCTGGGGAGGGCAGCAAGGAGAATGGGGAAGCAGTGAAGACCAGTTTCACAATAGGTCAGATCATTGCCGAGGAACCCAAACTGACAAGCCAGAGACACAGTGGCAATTGTTGCCTGTTTTGTAAAAGAGCAGTGCTTTTCAAACCAGATTTGGAGAGCAGATTTTGCAAAGAATCTAGGATTCTGCTGCCTCCCAGGACTTGGTTCTAATTTTGGTGTTGGGCTGTCCTCAATGCTCCCACCTCTCACGCATTTGTTCTATTTGGGGGCTTATTGTGGAGGAAGCCAGCTAATGCTGCGTCCAGAAAGAAGGGTGGGGGGTGGAATCCAAATATGTTCTTTTTTTTCTTTTTGAAACAGAAAAGCAAACTGAAAATTGTCTGGGTTTTATAAGTATGTTTACAGCTGTCCTTAGTCACCAACAAAGCTTGTCAATCTGCTCATTTCAGCCTGCTGGGAACAGATAGTCCACTGACATTATTTTGCTCACTTGTAAAAGTAAGTCTCTCTTCACCTTTCGCCCACTTCCAATGCTGTTCTAATGCCCATGGCTTCCCAAGTTTCCTGGGGCTTCAGAAGGAGAAAGGAGGGATCCAGGAGTCTGACAAGAGGCAGCCTTCTGCGATCCGCCTGTGTGCATCGGGTCGGGGCTGGGGTTGTGGCAGCCAGGGGCCCATGACTCTGCTCCCTGCAGGTCTGACAGCCCCTCCTGTGCGGCGTGCATCCCCTGCAAGTGTGTGCTGGCTGTCCAGGGTCCTGTCTCTTCTCAGTAGCTCCTCCTCTGCCCAAGACTCCAGACACTCTTTGGAGTAAGGTCTGAGGCAAGGATGAGCCTGAAGGACTCGCGCAGGCCAAATATGGCCAAGTGAGCCTAAAACTAGAATCAAGGGAGGTGATTGGATTGATCTTGAGAGCAAGCCTATTAAATACCATGAATTTGAGGCCTCTGTGTCGATCAGAAAAGGCTACTTGACATAGACACAGAGTAGTCATGTTCATCAGTTCAGATGCCTCAAGATTTGGTCTCCGAACACCCCCCTTTACTGAATCCTTAATCCCTGCCCCCATCCTGAGAATATGCTTTTTACATTACAAATGCAATATAGCTGATTAGCTTTGCCTGTGTCTTGTTAATATTCAGTCCACACTCCCATAATTAGCAAGAATCTTAGATAAACACATTCTACTTGGCTTATTCCTGGGAAATTAGCACAATCTTTCTGGAGGGTCTTTTAGCACCAAAGATGGTCCTTGGTACTACTAATAACACTGAAACATTGAAAGCAGCCTTGATGTCCAATAGAAGTAGGCAAATTTATTATTATGTATGCACATACATAATGAGATGATATGTGGTCATGGCTTAGTATAAAATTGAATTGCATGAAAAATACAATCTATTATTAAGGGAGAAAAGGTGCTTCAACACAATATGTACCAATTCTTGTATATGTGTATACACAAATTCTTGTGTACAAATGTTATCTGGTTAATTGGATTAGTGTGATTTGTTCTCTGCTTTACTTATCTACCTGTATAGTTAAAAAATTATCACAAGAAAATATATTGATCTTATGAGAAAAAATCAAATTTATAAAGTGTCAGAATTCAGGTGAGTCTCTGAAGTTTTATCAGGATCATTGTAACTATATTATGGATGGTCTACAAATACAGATTTTAGGTTATTTCTATAAATGGTTGCTCTCATCCATTATCCCTTCATCTGTGCTAACTTTATTCACAGAAGATTATCCTAATTTCAGTTCTGGTTTTTGTATCTGTTGGCTCCTGGTGTGTACACGTTAGCCACAGTGATGGGAGCATTCATTCAATAAACAGTTACTGAGAACTTTCTTTGTGTCAGATTTTAAGGCTGCATCCTTAAATTATGTGTAGTTATCCTTCTAAAGAGTTGGATGAAGAGAGAAAGGCATGTAAAAGAAATTATAGCAGATTTAATAGAAATGAGACAGAGAATCCAGAAGAGAGGGCATCTAATTTTGGCTGAGAAAATCAGGAAAGGCTTGATTAAAGAGGAGGTAACTTTAAAGTTGGGTCTTAAAAGATGCATAGAAGTTTTCTAGGTGAAGAGGGGAGGGAAAGGCATTTATAGGCAGAGTCAGTAGCTCCCACGATGACACAATTCTGTGAAAAGTCATGGGAGAGAATGTTGACAAGTTTAGTGTGGTTGGAGTTTGGATACTAGGAAGTAAGGGAGGGAAATGGAACCGAGTAACAAATTAATACTTGATAGTAGAGTCTTTTGTGACAGGGTACAGAATTTAATTTGATCTTTTGAGAAATGGAAATTAAAAATAGTTTATAAACAAGAAAGTAACATAATAGATCTGATTTACAAGATAAAACTCTGGTGTCTATGTGGAAAATGGACTAGGGTGGAGGAGAGAGGTTGGCAGCAGGAGATAGCTGAGAAGCTATTGCATTATTTAAGATTAGGGAAGAGAAGGTCTGGTCTAAGTCAGTGGCCTTGTATTGAAAAGAAATGGCTGCCCTTGAGAGGTCTCTAGTTAATGTAGAAAAATGTCTCCTTTCCTTTGTGCATTCCCCATGCGTTTGAGAGATGAAAACTTCCATATTGAACCTTACTCTGCCAACCCAAACTGGATCAGTGCACGAGCACCTGTGTTTGACAAAGCCCAGTGGATCCCAATCCAGTTTGCATTGCATGTTTCCCAAAAAATGAGTAACTGCTGCAGTGTACAAAACAAAACCACCCCCAACTCACATGTGCTTCTGTGATTCCTTAAGACACGGGAAGATGAAAACAGTTACCAGTGTTGGTTTTTAAGAAAATGTCAGATCCAAAACATTCAACCATATTCTCCCTCTGACTCAACGCATCTGTGGTTTTTAGTGAGGTACCTTGAAAAATGATAGAATCTGCTCAGTTGAGAGCTTGTTCTTGACTCACAAAGAATATAAACTTTAGTTCCAGACAGACCTGGATCTGTAATACTTGTATGGCCCTAGAAAACTGCTTATAGTTTTAGTTTATTCATATGTACAATGGCAGTACTTACGCTTGCTTCTCAGGGCTATTGTGAGAAAACATTTGTAAAGAATCTTGCGCATTACTGATCCACATACACACAAAAAAACCCCAAGAATTTCCTCTTAATTTAAGACCATTTTATTCTTTCCTAAGCCTGCTCAGTCTTAGGTAAACTATATTTAAAGCATTGTGTTTATTTCTGTTTATGGCAGTTTAAGGAAGAGAATGGTAAACTAGAATGCTTTTAGAGAAAAGGGATGAGCTTCACGAAGAATCTAGAAGCAAATTTGGTGATGCTTTCTCTTTTTTACTTTGAGAATTGGCATTCCCCTGTGGCATGGCAGCTAAGGTGCAGGCCATATAAAGCCCAAGGACGCAGGTTTTAGACTGGGTGCCATGGGAAGGAGAAAAGAAAAGATGATATTGAGAGCTGTGTCAAGTCATCTTGTTTCCCTTTTGTCCTGACTATCCAGAAACTCAGAACCTTATGTGACACTCAAATCCAGCAACTGCATTAACCCTTTGGATGAGTAGAACTGCTTCATCTGTTTGTTTACCACCTTAAATTTTCTTTGGAAAGAGATAAAGCATAAATAAACTCATAAAATTTAGAAAAGCATTAGATGAATACTTATAGAAGAAGTTGAGAGGATTTACTATGCAAAATAGAAGTCTCAAGGGGAAGTTAATAATTGCCTTCAGGTATTTGAAAAACTGTTACATGGAAAAGAAAGTAGACTTAACTCCTTTGTTCCAGGCTTCAAACACCTGAAGAGTAGATGAAAGAGGCAGGAAAATTATTTAAGTAACATAAAAGAAGGGCTTTTTGCTTTTGTAACTGCACTAAGGAATGGGATTTCTATTGGGAAGATTGAGTTCCCTTGACTGCAGAAATTTACCATATAAATTCATTGAATTTGATGGTCTTTAAAAACTCACCGAACCCTAAATCGCCCAATTATCTATTTTAAGGCAGCTATGTTAGGGCTGTTGGAAAACATACCATCTGCTGCTAGCTTGGAAACCCTCCACTTTGAACCTCTTGGTTAGCTTTTTTGGCGACCAGTCACAGAAAATTGGTGTTAAATCTGATTGTGTCAGGGCAGGAGAGCTGGTTTTCAATCTCTGGTGACCCCATCTGGTTACTCAGAAAACACTGTGGTCTCCCATGTGGTTGGGCACTCCCTGTAGCTGTGGGTCCACAGAGAAAGCAGACTCCTTTGAAGTCCCATCACGATAGCAGTGAGCATGCTTCCCCTTTAACAAATGCCATGTGAATCGAGTGGCTCTGGCACCCAAGAGACGACAAGGTGACATATCTAATAATAATATTATTTTGAAGAAATTTTAACTTGGGGGTTTCGTTTCCTCTTCTTTCAATGTGGTGGCATATATTGGGGCTGGATGAGAAAGCTGGGTCACAGAATGGCTGACTGTAAGTTACTGCAAGAGAAAAATCTGTGACGTCATTGACTTCATACAATGAAAGTTTATTTTTCATGTCACAATGGGATGTAGTTATGCTACTTGAATATGAGATCCACAAAGTCACAGGGTGGGAGGAGAAGAGAGATTGAGGGCACACAATGCACAATGCCTCTTAACTACCTCAGCCTGAAAGTGACAGGAGCCATTTCTGCTCACATTTCATGCTAGTTACATGGTCCCAACTCAAAGGTAAGGAAACTGGGGGAATGTAGGGGATCCCATGGTATTCGATAAACACTACTTTGACATGATGACTAAGGTCAATTAGCTTATAAGTGCCTTAACCGAAGTCAGATCTCATGATTTCCCATCTTTTTCTTAATCTGCTGTGATCTCTGCTGTGTGATCTTCTGTAAAATAAATAGGTGATTGGGAGTCAACACAGAGTGTTTTAGGGGTTGGGGGCCTTGGAGCCAAAGATTTGAGCCTGGAGCCAGGGGCCCAGTGGTGACATCTCACGGAGTTTTCAAATGTAGATTTATCATAGACTCTCTGGATCAAGGTTGCCAAACTGAGAAGAGGGTGTGTGTGAGCAGAACCATGGGAGTC
Source organism: Solenodon paradoxus (assembly GCA_004363575.1). Classification (NCBI taxonomy): domain Eukaryota; kingdom Metazoa; phylum Chordata; class Mammalia; order Eulipotyphla; family Solenodontidae; genus Solenodon; species Solenodon paradoxus. Next base: position 36,092 of record RJWH01004890.1, on the reverse strand, counting down.
CATTGTGTAGGATGGTGTTGGATGGAAGATCGGGACAGAGGATAAGCTTAGAAAATGCCCTACTTCAAGGCATGCCCAGGGTCAGTTAGACTACTGGCTAATAATGTGACTGTTCTTCAAACCTATATTTGTTAAATATTTGCTCATCGTTTATTTAGAGGAGAGGATGACTGTTCCATGGAGAATGGCAGAGAAAGAAGGCAGACGGTGGCAGACAGCACACATTCTCAATTGTCCAAAACAATTTCTCTCTCACCCACATGGGCCATTCTTCTTGCAGAGCAAAATCCCTGCAGTTAAATTGAGCTGCCCCTTAAACAGAAGTTACCGGAGAGAAGGACTCTCAAGACTTTCTCCTTTGACCCCAAAGGACTTTACAATGTTACAATTCAAATATAACTTTCTCCACCTTGTTGCCTTGTTACGGATGTTTTGGTTTCCATTATTGTTTGGTGCAATGAGCTCACACTTTCTGTAGACAAGTTTAGGATTAAGCTGGGAGTGTGCCTTTTTCAATCTGGAGCACTTATGTCCAGTCCCTCTGACCTGGTGTGTATAATCTACAGTCAGCTTTGACTTGCTGTATTTTCTCTTGAGCTTGTAAATTTCGTATATTCAAGCGGGCATAGCTGCCGTTTCTGCAGTGCTTCAAGATCTCCTCAGTCAGATTTCTCTCTAGACATCCAAGAAATGAAATATAGAAACAGCAAAAATGCAGCTCAGAGTGGGACATGTTTATCAAAAAAGATAATGTAGCAAGAACTTTGATTTTTACATTTCTTGATTTACTTAATGAATCTACTCAGCAATACATTGCCATAATTTTATGTGGGAATCTTTACATACACACATGCACACATGCACACACACACACACACACACACACACACACACACTGATAGGTTTGTATCTTGGTTACTGAGAGAGAAAGCAAAACAAAATAACAGAATCTTGTCTCTCATTTGTGTGTGTCAATACAAAACAAGAATAAGTACATTTAGGTGGATTCTTTTCTGATGTAGGATCTGCAATTGAAATTTGGTTTACTCAGGAAAAATCAGCTGCTTTTTTTTAAACCTCACACAGCTGTGAGAAATGAGCCTACTAAACTATACAAAATGATTGAGGACATTTATTTCTCAGCATTTCAGTCTGGCTGGTGGCAATACAGAGTGAAACAGCCTTTAGACAGTACTTTTCCAAGCCTGTGAAAGGCCATAAGCAGAAGAAGTAAATGTTTGAGATGCACATATATGATTTAGTCACAGAGAAATAAATTTACAGAGATGTCCCAGGAAAATACAGTAAAACATGCCGGGAGAGAACAGGGTAACTTCCTCACGAGAGGACAAAATCAATACCCATAAACAAATGAACTTTGACTTCCCTTATCAGTTTAATGATTAGTTTATGAATTCTCTTCATTATTTAATGGGTGTTGAATTTCTACACTATGTTTAACCATTGCTTTGCTTTTTACTACCAACACCCAATAGTATAAAGTGGGGCGTTTCCACCATTAAACACTACACCATGACATTTTTTCTTCTCTGTCAGCACATCCTTCCCACACCACCTTCCCACACCTACTCTAATAATGTGCATAGAGACAGTTCAAGGACACATCAGATTCCTGTGTGAGTGTGTGCTTGTGAGAGAGAGAGAGAGACAGGGAGGGAGGGAGAGAGAGAGAGAGAGAGAGAGAGAGAGAGAGAGAGAGAGAGAGAGAGAGAGAGAGAGAGAGAGAGAGAGAGACAGAGAGAGACAGACAGAGAGACAGAGAGACAGAGAGACAGAGAGACAGAGAGACACAGACGGAGAGAGACAGAGAGACTCAAGACACCCCTGCAATCAATCAGTTGTGGGAAGTCTCAAACATCCTTCATGTTACCCAAATATCAGGTCACAGGTTTGTGACATTAACCACTTGCTTTCAGGGTATATTTCCTGACTTCAGAACATTGGCTCATCTTCTGGGCACTTATTCTGTTTGGCTGGGGAAATATTGGCTTGCCATTTTATTTCACCCTCCTACTGAAGACTGAGTTATTGTTTTTCTCTTTTAGTTCCTTTGCTTAATGGTCTCTAGACAGGGAATGAGGAGTGCAAGTATGGAATCCACTCATCTCAAGAGACTGATTTTTCTCCAATCTTGTTGTTTTACTCATCCCACCAAGTCTCTTGCCCTATTCTCCCAGACCACCTGTCACTTCCTATGCACCAAATTATTTTCCTATCCCTAGTCTTGGTCAGAACCCTCACTCTCAGATCTTTGGGACTCATGGAACCCTGATAAACAACCCTGGTGATTAACCTAAAGAAATATTTCCCTAACTGCCATGCTCTCTGCTGACAAAAAGTGGTGGTGGGAGGCGGATTGGACAGCAGAAAGGTTCATGTGCTCAGCATATGTCTAAATGCCAGTCACTGATACTTATACTCAGAGAGAGTCAAGACCACTGGGACCCTTGGAGACCCTCTGGCATAGCTATTTTGCTTCATAGAAAAGGAAACTGAAGCTCATAGAATTGAGAGACTGACCCAAGGCCTCAGGGCTCTCAAGTCCCTAAACATCCCTCATCTCTTGGTTTCTGGCCCATTCACAGCTGCTTCTACAAACACTTGCTATTTGGACGCCCAAACTTAGGTTTTAATGAGGGTACTGGAAGCAGAAGAGGCGTCACTTTCTACTCTGATCTGCTGACTGCCCCCTGTCCAGTCAATCTATCAAAATGTAATTCTTTGAAACTGGAAATTCCCCCAAAGCCAGAGAATTAGGAGGGTTCATCATCAGAATCACTAAATATCATGCAGTTGTCTCCTCTGAAGCTCTTAAGCTATTGTCTTGGTATTTTCAAATTTTACTCATCCCACCAAGTCTCTTGCTCTATTCTCCCCAGCAAATTCTCAACATTTTCAGAAACTTGTTTTTTGGGATGTGTACCTGCTGATTAATTAATTGGAGGAAAAAAAGCTACTGGGGCACAAAAGTAATTTTACCCTGTGTTAGTCATTCCTGAATGGGGAAGAGGGAATCATGTTAATGTTGGCAATTTCTATTCAGCTCTTATCTCCAAAGCCCGCCACTCTGGCCCACAGAGCATGAGCTCATGAGTGCATGTTTAATTGAGTTAGAAATTAAATGAATGCTTTTTTTCTTCTAAAGGAGGAGAGCCGCCCCATACCAAGACCTAGCAATTAAAACTGCAAGAAGACACTTGGCAGGGGTGTCAACAGTGAGGCAGGCACTAAGTCGAGAGGAATAAAAGCTCTCACCTCCAGAAAGAAACAGCAAGTTGGAGAGAAGGCAATTCTTAACAAAACAGATGTGGGGTAGGGGATAAGATGGATTTACCACAATCTAGATAAAGTCAAAGATATATGAGAGACAAGAAAAACTAAATAATGCTGTACTCATGTGTTTTTGTTCTTTAATGAAGATGAGAGGAACTTCTGGATGGAATGACGAATTAAGATGACTCTAAAGCTTCTTCCAAATGTAAATTCTGTGATGCCACATGAAACTCAAACCTAGCCTCACCAGCCCATGGATGCTGATGGAGTTTCACACTCAGTCTCCCTCAAAATGCCCCTCTTATTTTGGAGAGTTCTCAAATGGGTGTTTTATGTGTATCCCCCTGCCAGTCTTCAGCTCCAGCCACTGTGATTTTTTTGCTCTACTTTGGGAATAAATACAAAAGTGTGGTTGAGTCCACTGGGAAGTAGCAAAGGACAAGATCGAGAAAATTCCTGCCTCCAGAGAGTCAACATTATGAAAGAACAGTCAGTACAAACTATACGTAACTAAAAATAAATAGTATGCTTGTTAAATACGCTCAGGAGAAAAGTGGAGCAAGAAGAGGTATAGAGAATGTTGAAAAAGGGGCTTGCGATTGATCAGGGAAGACCTTACTGAGAAGGTGACATTTGATCTCTGAAAGTGACAAGGAACAAGCTGTGTAGATATCCCGAATGGAGTATTCCTGTCTTCAGGAAGAGCAAATGAAAAGATCAGGAGGCGGAAAGGTACCTGAAATATTCACGGAACAGTAAGCAGACCAGTGTGACCACGGAGCACAGTGAGGGAGGGGGAGAACAAGGGGATAAGGGCAGAGACACAAAAGTAGCCAGATGTTTTAGGGTCAGGTGTATCTTGGCATTTATTCTGAATAAGATGGGAGGTCATTGGAGGATTTTGAGCAAAGAATGACATGATCTGGCTCTTGTTTGATGGAACCATTCTAGCCACACATTAAGGAATAGATCAGAAAGGGTCAGGGTAGAAACAGAAGTCTTAATTAAGAGAAGACTGAAACAGTCAAAATGAGAGGTGATGGAGGTTTGCTGCAAGGTGGTTCAGAGGAAGCGAGAAGAAACACATGTCACATTTCTTAATGATTCAGAAGATTCATTAAACTATTATAACATTTGATTTATCTGGTAAATGAAAGTTTGTGTTTCTGATGATAAGAGGTAAAGCACAAAAATGATTCCTGTATGTATGACAAACATTTGATTAATGCTTGTCATTGCTTGTTTTCTATAATTTCTACCATAGCTATTTCTTGAAAGAATTTGTTACAGCTAATAATCAAAACTGTGTATCCATACACATAATTTGGTTAAAATGAAAATAAAGATTAGAAATCATGTACAGGAGGAGAGGATTATAATTGGACCAAAGATTAGATTCTTTGTGTAATTAAGCACTAATACAATTTCTGGGCTTCCTGACAGCCATGATAAGAAATGAAGTCTCATAAATGATAAGATTCTGTCTGATAGGAGGAAATAAAAATTTTCAGGAGACTCAAAATTGTCCTTGGCACTAACTTCCCCTGGATTATTAATATAAAAGACTCTGTTTATTAGTATGTAATGTCCTGAACAGCAATTCAGCAGGTAATGTAGAAAGACATTATTTGTGGGGCTATTCCTTTTATTGATTCAAAATAGAATAATTAAATAATAACTCAGTAAAGCCATTAGGGAGACAGCATGGTAGAATGAAAAGAACATTAAATAAATTCTTAAAAGAAGTAAACTTGGCATGCCCTGGTGGCCCAGTGTTTAGCTCACCAGAGGCATAATCCACATACATCCCAAGGTTCCCGGTTCAAGTTCTGAGACCAGAGAAACACCCAAGATGAATAACTAAACAAAAAATAAGACTTCTGGTCAAGATGGCAACTTGGTTAGAGTAAGACTCACATCCTCTGCACTGAGCAACTAGAAATTCACCTATTTTACAGAAACAAACACTAAGGAAAAGCAGGCACAGGGGCTGTAGAGACCATGGCCGCAATCGTGACAACAAAAGGTAGATGAAAACGTAGGGGTTCAGAGCTACACCTCAGACTCGGATGTGGGATTCTAACCGTGGAAGAGCGGGTAGAACTGCAGGAAGAACCAGCCCTCCCAGGAATGGTGAAAGCCACAGAGAATGGCCAGTGGGACCAGGACACAGAGCCAGGGAAAAGGGTCTCGGTGCAGGGTGGAAAGAGGACCAGTGCCCCAGTGGTTTGAATGGGAAGCCTGATGTGAAAATTACCTGGGTGCTGCCATAACTGGAAGGCAGTTAGGGGAATCACCTACCCCCACCCCCTCCCACCATATTGCCAAGGAGCCACAGGACCCACCCACCAGGAATCCCACCTTTAGGCTTAAAGGAAGAAGAGAATCTTGCAGAGGTACAAAGAGTCAGTGCTACTCACTAGCACCTCCTTGTGGGTGGAGGTGAATCTGCAGCTTGACTGCTGACTGTGGGCCAACAGCAATGTGGTTATTGTGCTTGGGACGCTGGGGAAGGCTGTGCATTCCCCCCACAAACTCCAAGCCCATAGATTGAACTTTCAGGCAGCATCAGGTGACCCACATAAGAACTTCAACAAATACAACCAGTGGTGATGCCACAAAACTCAAGAAATCCCAGTGTCCAAACCAAGATCCAAGCTTACTCAGTGCAAGTCAACACCCTAAACAAGGTCATCACTGCAGAGAAACCTAATCCACAGAACTATAAACGGAATGCCAAACAGAGCAAAGACACAGAGAAATACATGTGAAATGATGGATCCAATAAAAAACCAAGGGGAAAATCAGAGGTATGCAAACTACCTGATAATGAATTTAGGGCAACAGTGATAAACATATGCATGAAAATCAAGAAAACAATAGAGGAAGAAAAAGAGAGCAACAAAAAAAAGAGAGAAGAAATGAAGTAGCTCAAAACAAATATCAAAGAAATAAAAACACAATAGCTGATCTAAAGAATTCAATAGAGGGACTCAATAGTAGGATGGAAGAAGCTTCCAATAGAATCGGTGAGCTAGAAGATAGGACAGAGGAATGCATTCAAGCAAACCAACAAAGAGATAAAAAGAATGCAAAGAAATGATGACAGCATCCGAGACCTATGGAATAACATCAAAAGAAACAGCATTCACATCATAGGGGTCCCAGAAAGACAAGAGAGGGAAAAGGGGAAAAAAACTATATTTGAGGAAATAAATAGCTGAGAACTTCCCTAACCCAAAGAATGAAGCAAGCCACCATACCCAAGAAGTTCGAGTCCCTAACAAAAGAAACTCAAGCAGACCTATACCTAGACACAGTGTCACCAAAATGTCAAAAATACAAGATAAAGAAAGAATCTTAAAAGCATCCAGAGGAAAATGAGTTGCATACAAAGGAGTTCCCATAAGATTGTCAATGGATTTCTCAAGTAAAACTCTTCAGGCCAGGAGGGAATAGCACGATATATTCAAAAGGCTGAAAGAAAAGGACTTTCAACCTAGGATACTATGCCTGGCAAGATTATCATTCAGAGCTGAAAGAATGATAAAAAGCTTTTTTAATAAGCAAAAGTTAAAGGATTTTATCACAAAAATACTAAAAGACGCTATGTAAAGTGTAGAGAAATCCCACTTAAAAGAGGTCTACTAGACCTATTCATCTATGTTCATCAGAGACAGTGGTCAGTAATTTTCTTTCTGGGTGACGTCTCAGTCAGCTTCGGTATCAATGTGATGCTGGACTCATGGAGAGTGTTTGGGAGTGTTCCCTGTTCTTCAGTATTTTGGAAGAGTTTGAGAAGAATAGGTATTGGTTCTTCTCTGAAGTTTTGGTGAAACTCATTGGAAAAGCCATCTGGTCCTGGGTTTTTATTTTTAAGGAGACTTTTGATGACCTCTTCAATTTCTTTGCTTGTGATTGTTCTGTGGGGCCTATTCAAGAACTTGGCATATCTTAACTTATTTAAGATAAGACTATGATGTAGATATTACTGTCTCCACTTTATACATGAGAAAACTGAAGCCAAGAAATCTGCCTAAGTTTATGTGGTATACAAGTGTTAGTATCAAGGTCAAATTTATCTTTTATGCCCAAATCCTGTGTGCTTAATAGTTTATACTGTTTAGTTTCATTGTTATTGATATTGTTTTGTTTGGAAAGATAATGCTATTCAAAATTTTTAAATTTTATAGATATCCTTACCTAGGAAACCAAGGAAGTCATCCTGGAATAGGTGGCATTTGCACTGAGTTGGCAGGAAGCCGAGGAGGTTGTGGGAAGAACATGTTGGCAGACAAAACTACAAGAGAGGGACAGAGGGAAGGAGGGAGACCAAACAATTGGGTGGATCAGAACAACCAAGGGGTGATATTGGCTGAGTCCAAAGGGACAGAGATGAAATTAGTCATAAAGGGGAAATTGGAACCCCGATCAGGGAGGATGCTATTGGCCTTTGCCAGTACACTTCTGGACACTTGGTTCAAAACCCTGCATACTCTAATCCAGCCTCCTCTCCAGCCTACCCACCGCCCCACAACCCCACTCCCTCCGATGCCCTGCCCCTCCCTCTCCGGCAGGTGAGTGAGCTGCACTTCTGTCCACAACCACCAAGCTCTGGCTCTCTCAGTGTCCTCTTTCTGGAATGCCTCTCCCTGCCCCATCTTTGTAGAATTTTCTTCCTTCTTTGAAAATTGACTCAAAAGCCATGTTCGTTTTGAAATCTTTTCTCCTGTCTGCCCCCGCCTCCAGCATGATTCATAATAGTTGCAGTAATGCTGGCTGATGTCTAGTGTGTTTGCTCACTTGAACTTGACCCTGGGCCCAGTGTTTCCTTTTGTTTTTGAGGGGAGGGCACAAGCAGGAATGAAGGCAAGAGGAGGCAGGTTGGAGAAGAGAGGAGTAAGAAGCATTTTTTATTTAGTTAGTTATCTTGTTTGTTCCAGGACAAGAAGCTGAGATCTTGGGATATACTTGGACTGAGCCCAAATACTACTCCACTCCCAGGATCAAGGTAGAGTGGGAGGGTGGCCACTAAGATGAACAACTAAATAAAAACATACAGGTGTTTCTTCCTCCCCTCTCTTCCTGCCTGCCTGCCTGCTCACACTCATTCCTGCCTGTACCATTCCTTTAAAAAAAAAAAGCTCAGTAAGTCTTAATAAGTCTGGCATCAGGCGTATGCCTACTTTATATCTATTATTCAACTTAATTATTAATCACACCCCTTTCATCTTCAGTTGTGTCTCAGTTTGGATCCTTAATTATAAGTCCCCCTATCTGAAATGGGAGGGGCATTGAAGGTAATCTTGGTGAGGACAGGGATCAGTTCATTAGACTATTCCAAGAACTTGTTACAGGGCTGGTATGCAGTAAGTGCTTAATAAAGATTAGCTGCTGTGCACCCTGGCGGCCTAGGAGATAAGTCTGCTACAGTCCACATACATCCCAAGGACCTGGACCCGGGGAGGGGATAATAAGTGAACAATTAATAAAATACAATCTTCTCCCTACCTAAACATTTCTTTTAATATGTGTATATGTGCACTATTTGAATTTATATGCATATCTGTTTTAAGTCTATTTAAAGGAACATTTCTGGAGGCATGGCAAGAATGTGAAAAATCTATCCAAAATAGTTCATTAATGTAGACACCATGATTGTACTGTCCAGCATGGTGGGCACTGGCCACTGTGGCTGTTGAGTCCTTGAGACACAACTGGTCCTAGTTGAGGTATAGTTAACCACAGAATAAACACCGGATTCCGAGGTCTTAATACAAAAATGCAATGTCCAATATCTCATTAATAACTTTTTATATTGACAACATGCTGAAATGGCAATGTCGCAATGAATTTAGTCTGATAAAATATAGTTTCTAAACTTCATTTGACCTTTAAATTTTTTTATTTTTGTTTTTTCACTTTTAAATGCTTTCTTTTTACTGATTTTAATGGGACTACTAGAAAAAATTAAGTGTGGTAAAGCCCAAGGACTTGGGTTTGCAATCAGGGATGGCGATAAAATTTTTTTTTAAACACAACAAAATAAATTAAAAAATAAAGTGCTCTTCCTACTCTGTTTTCCCACCTGCCTGCATGCCTGCCTGCTCACTTTCATTCCTTCCTGCATCTTTCATTTAAAAAAAAAAAAAAGAAAAAGAAAAAACTTAGCTTGAGTCCTATTGTATCTACATAAGCACAACTATCCTTTTGAAGCTTAGTTTCAACATCTATAAAACAGATCCTATCCGAAGTCCTTCTTTGTCTACCTGGCAAAATTCTTGTGAAGAGTGAATGAGATAATCATTTAAATAATACCCTCACTCATTTAATCAACAAATACAGGAGATCTTCTAGATGCCTGTCACTGTTATAAGTGCTCTGTTAAAAAAATGTCCAGACCTTCCATCACAAAGTTTTTATTATAGTAGAGAAAGATGCATGCATTTTTTAAAAAAGACACATAGGTGTGCTCTGGTGGTTTAATGGCTAAATCTGCCAAACGTAGTCCTTCTACATCCCAAGGACAAGGGTTTGCCACCCGGGATCGGGGGGCGGGGACAACCAGTCTGAACAACTAAATAAAATAGATAAAATGCTTCTTCCTCCCTCTCTTCCTGACTACCTGCCTACTCGCCTCCATTTCTCCTTGTAGCTTTCCTTTGAAAGAGAAAAAGAAAACATATGCTGAAATTAAATGACAAGGGGTATGAAAAAAATTAAGGCATATTAAAAGGATAAGAAACGGAATCTGGAAAAACCGGGTCAATGTGTCCCCTGACTGCCCCTGTAAAATATCCCTTGCCATCTGCACTTTTGACTAGAGTCTACTTCATGCATTTATTCATAATTTCAATAAACATTTACAGAGCTACTCCCACATGCTGGAGTCTGAGCAGTCAATTGAATAAGTGCTAGTTTATTGTTAAATTGATCCACTCGTATCTCCCAACTTGCTATCTTGTAGCTAGCAGCACGCAGAAGTGAGACATCCATCCATCTATTGGGCGAAGCAGAAGCCCAAACAATATCCCTTAATCTTGCCCAAATCTTCAAATCAGCCTTTTCTCTTGATGTCTCCTTTCATCCATATGTTAGCAGGCTAGGACTTTCATAACAAGAGATCATAGACTGGGTGGCTAAAACAGCAACAGTTTATTTTATCACAGTTCTAGAAGTTTGCATCCCACCTCAAGGTATGGGCAGGTTCGCTGCCCCCACCCCCACACCCCGCCCCTTGAGGTCTCACTCCTTGGCCTGCAGATGGCCACCTTCTTGCTGGGTCCTCACCTAGCCCTTCCTCTGTGCTTGATGCTCCCTGGGCCTCTCTGCGTGCCCAAGTTTCCCTTTCTCATAAGGACATCAGTCAGATTGGATTAGAACCCATACTAAGGGCCTCATTTTAACTTAATCACCTCTTTCAGAACCTTATTTCCAAATGCAATCCCATTTTAGAGTCTTGGGAGATTAGGGTTTCAATATATGACTTTTGAAAGTACACAATTAAACCATTACAACCCACTTCTTACTCTGGGTGGGCATTATGCTGCCATCCCGTAAACACCCTTGTGTTTTTGCAGCTTGGCTATATCGCTTCCTTTTTCCTTATGTCATCCCCTTCAAGATCAAGTGACATGCCTTTTCCTCTGAGAAGCTTCACCTGCTGAACCCAAGCAGGTATGATAAGTCTCTCCTTAGCCCTCCTTACCATGTGTGGCATGAATCAAAATCTCTTTAACTGCACAGATGAATGTATATGGCTTCTTTATATGGTTCTATTATAGATTTCTAGGAAATAAGAAATATTAAATGTCCTTGTATTTCCTCTATATCACTTTCCTCATATAGGATGGTACTTTAATAAATGCACATTGAATATATGTTACTTGAACACGACATCTAGTACCTCACTGAAATGGGAACTCTCATTAGCAAAGAAGGCAAGTATATAAATAGGAAGATGGCTGCTGCTAAGCACACTTGTTTGAAAATGTCTGTTTCTTGAGGGTATTTCTTATTATTCAGGAAGATTTTACTTTCGCTCTCAACCCTTATATGTTGATAGAAAGAAATGTCATCTCCTCCAGAGATACTAATATACTGCCTCTGACAAGGTAGCTCTTTAGGTCAAAGTGATGTGTTTGGATATAATTTTCATCAGCTGCAGTCATAGATTTATTTAATTAGAAAGTCTTTTTGTCTTTTGTTTTGAGGTTGACCAGTTTTCCAAGTTGCCTAGGCCTGATGCCCCAAATTTAGCACTGCAGTATGCAGCCAGCCTCCAGTGTGCTATCCTGCTCCTTCTTGAAACTAGGTATGGAGCCCATGAGGTGAACTCTGCTTTCACACAGAGAATTTATGTGAAATCCTGTTGGAAGGAAGGACAGTGTGTACCTTTAAAAAATATAACAAAAAGAATTCTTGCTAGAAAGGTGTGGGAGGCTCTAGCTGCCATTACTTTTATACTCACCTGCCATCTGGCAGCTCCCAAGGTTCTTGGTTGGATTATGAGACATCTTTCAAAAGCAGGCCAGTGTCAGAACAGCCACTGTCTCCAAGTCCACCTGGCTGGGTTGAAGGCCCAGTTCTTACTAGCTTTGTGACCTTGAGTAGGTTCGACTTAATCCATCTATGAAAGGACTGCAGTGGTCCTCTGGATGCTCTGCTTCCAATCCTTAGATTCAACCAATTGGGATTTAAAATACCTACTATGTAGTAAGCTCCATGATGATTGCATCTGAGCATGTGAAGATGTTTTTTGATTTTGTTTTTATTCCCTAAACAATACAATAATAATTTACACTGTATTTGATATGGTAACTGAGAGATGATTGAAAACATACAAGGGGATGTGTGGAGACTGTGCCATTTTCATATAAGGAACTAGAATATCCTTGGATTTCTGTATCCAAGCGAATCCTGGAACCAATCCTCTGTGAATACAAGGATGAATGTGCAGATAAACCTCCTCACAGGATTGCTGTCAGGATTTGATGAGTTGGTATGTAGAGGGAATGTAGAATGGAGGCTGGAACACATTAGTTTCTCACTAAGTAATAGGTAACGTTACTCTCTGTGCCTCTGTGATAAACTCCCTCATTAGTGCTAGCTCATGCCTTGTAAGGAAATTATTTCCTTTGTATGCCTTCCATCCAGCTCCACAAAATGATCTTCCTTAGCTAGGAGTTTTTATCCCAATAGTTTCCTCTAAGGCAGTGGTCTTTGGATGGAAAAAGTATAACTTTGGAGCTGCCCTTTTATTTTCCATTTCTCTCCACCTCCTGGGCACTAAATTAGTGCAAACCACCTTCATCCTTCTCTGGTCCTCTACCTAGTCCATAGGTCCTTGCCAATTTGCCTCTGAATTTTGCTCTCTCTTCAATGGGCAAAGGAGTTTCTTCCTAATACAAGTTTGGCAGAAAACCTCCAATTTCTTCCTTCTACACTTAAGATAAAATCTGAAGGCCTCCCTCTGGTCTCCAGGGCCCTGCAGAACTAGCCTCACAGGCTGATGGCGTTCTCTCTGATACTCAAACATGCTGAGCACATTCCCATGTCAGCAGTTTTGCCCCTGCTGTCTCTTCTGAGCGCTCCTTCCAGATCTTTGCATGAATGACATCTTATTCGGATCTCAGATCAGACAAAGGCAGTGGAGGGTAATGGTCATGACTTTGGAGACATACTACCTGGGTCTAAATCTTGGGCTTAACCACTTCCCATTTGTGTGAGCTCAGGAAAGTTACTCAGCCTCTCTGTGCCCCACTTTCTTTATCTGTAATAGAAACGACAATCATAACTACATCATGAGATTTTTGAGGTTTAAATATAGTAACATTTCCTTTAAAAAATTAATGGGCACATAGTAAATACTATTAAAGTGTTTGCTTAGAAATTAGAATATTACTTCCTAAAAGAATCCTTCTTGGACCCATCCTTAGTCATTATCTTCCCCAAGATAGTCTTGAAATTCCTTTCTTTTTACTTTTCTCATGGCATTTGTCATTTCAGTGATGACTTGTTGCATCTCCCGCTAGAAAAAAGCTTCATGGTGACAAAACCTTGTCCGCCTTATTCCTTAAGGCCCTGGAATCCCACCTCTCAGAGCAGTGCTTACGTTCTCAATAAACAGTAATCAAAAGAGATAGAGTTCAAATACTGACTCTACCAGTGATTTGTATCAAAAAACTTGACTGCTCTAGGCCTTAATTTCCTCAACTATAAAATGCATATGAATATCTGCACCTATGACAGTTATTATTTGATATCCATGGCATATTGTTAATGGTGATTTTCTTTGGAAGTTAGAATTGTAAAGGATTTATTTGTTTCACTTACCTATATTACTTTTAAAATAATGAACATGGCTTTCTTTTGTAATTAATATACTTTTAAAGTTAAGCAATATTCAGGAAGGATTCAACACATTGCCTGATCCATAGTTACCATGAATAAATAACCAATCTTGCCTCACCCTGGTGCTATAGTGGTTTGGCCCGCTGCCTCTGGTGGACACAGTCTGTATAACATCCCAAGGATCTGGGTTTGTGTTCAGGGCCTGGGGAAACAACCAAGATGAACAACTAAATAAAATAAATTAAAATGATTCCTCTGTCTTTCTTCTTGCCTACTCACCTTCCTTTCTGCCTGTAACTTTCCTTAAAAAAAAAAAAAAAAAAAAAAGCCTGTCTTAGTACTAGGAACCTTTTCTTGAAGCCTGAAAGACTGTGAGACTACATTGTTGACCCCAGCCTGAGTTCTGGGGATTAGTCACCGCCACACCCCACTTGGGAGGGCCAGCTACTTTCTCTTGGATTGGCTTCTGAAATCAGAATGGGGGAGGTTTGGAGGCTGTTGAGCAATTTTCTCATTTAAACCAGTTCATCCTCATACTTTGGAGCCCAAGTTCACCTGATTCTGAACGGATGAGCTTTCAACAGTGTTTAGTATGCATCCCACGCCCCTGGATGCTGCAGAGAATATTAACACAGCAAATTCCATTGTTTATTTCCCCCAAAATCATTTTCAGTGGTGAAGAAAGAGATTATGCCCAGCTGCTGGAATCTAATCAGGAGCAGATCTGCACCGCCCTGGGAGATGGGCCTGATAGGAAGCTGTGATTTTTTTTAGCTAGTGAATTTCCAGGGCTAGAGATGCCCTTACCCACCTCTCTCCAACATGGTGGATGGACCAAACACTCATTCTGGGCTGGGGGAGGGGCACAGGGCACCCCCTCCTCCAACTCCCCAGGGCACAGGGCCATCTGCAACAACTGATGACACAGAAGGCAGGGAATCTGGGGTGAGTCCTCATTTTTCTTTAGGAGTCCTATAGCTTTTGCTGTTGTCAGACTATCTGTCTGCCCTGCAGCTGGTTTCAGCCAGGGCTTCTGGGTCCTAATGACCTACTTGTATTTTGGTCTCCTCAGACTCTGTGATAATCTAATGTCTTTTAAGATTAGCTTGAAATAACTTGAAAGTCATTGTTTCGTTCTCCGTGAGCAAAGGAGAAACGTAGTTTCACAGAGCAGGTTAAAAGGTTCTTTGGCTTTCTAAAAAAGGCTGGCATATTAGAAATGAGAGGAGAGAGGCAGGAACCTGCCATTTGAAGGACTTCATGAGTGCTAGATGGATTTGCTGTTTAAAATTCGTGTCACTGGAAAACTCCAGACGAGAGACCAGCTGGCGTTACCTGGCTTTCTAGGATCTCTACCTCTGTTAGTGAGCATAGTCGGGGGTGGACTCCAGGACAGATTCACAGTCCCAAGACATGCTGAGCCAAAGTACTGCTCTTGTCATCCAAAATAGGGCCTGGAAAAGACAAAGACTTATTGCACTATAGTTATCTATTTTTGAACTCCAAAGTCCAGTGAGGGGAGATTCTAGGGATCAATTCTAGATTCCATTGTACAGCAGCCCCATCCATTCCTCCACCCATTCATCCAACAGGTCATTTTTAATCAACTACTGTTGCCTGGTGGTTCTGTACAAAGCAGCAATTGCAGTGTGTAAGCACACAAGCCTGGGGCACACTGTCTGAATTTAAAACCTGGTCGGCTGTCCATCTAGGGGCAAGTCACTGTGCTTCAGTTGACTCATCTGTAAAAGAGGACTTAGAATCTGACTCATAGGATTTTGGTGAGGAAAAACGGATGGCAACCTATGGTCCATGTTTATCTTAAAGTTTGTCACCTCTGAAATTCTCTAGAGATAGTAACTATTGTTGCTATTCCCAGAGAAGACACAGAGAAGTTCATGCATTGATCTCTGACCTTGAGGTGCTTGTGTGAGTCTGCAGTTGGCAGAGTAGCACAGAGCACATCTGGTTCTCTTATTCTGGTGTAAGTAAGGCTTCTTTGAAACTGTGACTCTTAGCTCCCAGAACTGAGGGCTGCTGTGGGTGGGGACTTGGCTGTGAACTGCATATGGTGGTTTACCTCTCAGTTCCACTGAGCATGTCATCCCTGTATGCCCTGGAATGTTTGCTTTCTCCACTTATGACCGTTTTTTCATTCTCCACCTTCTTCACCTAAGACAAAATAAAAATATATTACCTGAAATTGCTGTTTAAAATAGCCCAGTCATTGTTCAAAAACAAATTCCCTTGTTGATGGCATGTCGTGGTGAGTGAGTCTCCTTTACCAAAGGATTGTCCTGAAACAAAGATAAATGAGCCAATTTGTCTCTCTAGAGCTCATGTACTCTCTGAGCCAAATTACTATAGGAAATCCTGAATTATAATTTATTTGTGTGATAATTAATTCAGCTAATCACAAATTCCTTATAAACCACGGTGTTGACATTATTAACCAACCCATTATGCTTAATGTGCAGCTCTTTAAAGCAAGACAGCTAATAATTCATCTGCAGTGTCAGAGAGTGCTGATCGTAATAAGAGCTAGCTTTTATTAAGCACTCTTTCTGTGCCAACCTGTTTTAAACATTTATGCATATAAATGTACATATGGACTCATTTCAACCTCACACCAACCCAGTGAAATAGGTGCTATTATTTTTCTCACTTTACAGATGAAGAAATCGAGGCATCAAGAGTTAAGAAACAGACACAAGTTCACACAGTCAGTACATGGTAGGACCAGGATCGAGATCCAGAAAACTTGGCTCAGAGTTGATGCTCTGAGCTCCCCAGCTACTCAGTCATCAAATGCTTACTGAGAACCCATTAGCTACCAGACTCTGTGCTGAGTACCCGGGATTCAAAGAAGAGTAGCACCTTCCTTTTAGGGAAATGGAGTTCAACTTGGGCATCAGATAGGCACACAAATGGAATTTAGCTTTGAACCCAAGTATTCTGGCTCCAGAGAGGAATCTTGAATGATGAATAGGAATTTGCCCAATAGATAAAATGAATAAAAGTGAAAGTCTTCCAGGGAAACTGAGCAAATTCAGACCCAGCAGCGGTGCCCCCAAATAGCTAACCGTTTGTTTCTTTCCTTCTTCAAAATCTTTGCAAGTCCTCTCATTCTGATACACTCCAACCCACAATTTGATCCACTCGGCAATGAAACAAAAACTTCCTGAAATAGAAGTGTCAAGTCCATTTTTCAGTATACCTGAGAGCAACAGTGCCCTTGAGTCTGAAGTGCTGCTTATCCCCTTGACATGCTGCTCCCTCTAGAAGTATTTGGGTTTTAATCACTTGATTTTTCTTTTCTCTAAAGATTAAAGTCTTTCTTTCTTGTTATCAGAATTTCAGATTACTCGGAGATGTGATCAGTGACTCACAATACTTCATCTGGAGAAGGAGAGGAACTGGGCTGTGGCCCTGGTGTTTGATGGCATCTGGGCAGCACCTCTCTCCTCAGAAAGAAAGAAAGACATAAGTTCAGGTGACACTCACAGGTGTCCATTCTTCTTTGAGGCTTATCAGGAGGTTGCCTTTACCCTTCCTTCTACCACCTGACCAAGCAGGTAGAATGCTTTGAGAACAATCCCCCTTTGAGTCCTGGGAGGCCCAAATGGAGCACCTCACCCTGCCCAGGCCTGCCCCTTCAGCAATGATATTGTTCCTAAGTCTTGGTGTGATTCACATCTTGAACTGAATAGTGAAAGGGGAGAGATTGGAGTGTGAAAGAGTGCTACCTAGAGACTTTTTTGGATTTGAAGTCATCAACCTAAAAATTCAGGAGACAATTAAAAAGGCAAATTGTGTTTATTTGGAATCATAAAAGTTATAATCTCGGTAATGCATACTTGGGTAGAAAATCCAAAAACGTGCCCAAGAAGGTATCAAATTAGGGATTTTTATGGGTGGAGTATAAGGCAAATGGTTAAAGAAAAGAGTTGATTCATGCTAATAAGCTTATACTATTCTGGGTAATACATGATCAGTTACTGATTCCCTAGAGAGGATGAAAAGGGAACTACTGTCCTCTAGGTGTAAGTCTGTAATCATTAGAGCTCATGGTCCTAAGGAAATATGTTAACAATACTGTGCCATGTTTATTGATACCATAAGTTTATGTCATTTTTTATAAGAAAATCTGAGTATGAGTGAGTCTCAGTTCAAATCTGAGTCATTCAAGGGTTGTACTACTTCATGTGACTCTCTTTCTAAAAATATTTGGTGGCACTTCTGTTCTCAGAAGCACGCCTTACTTCTCCAAATGATTTTCAAAGCTGCCACAGCATGTTTCCAGCTGAGATGCACCCTGTGTCTGCTCAGGGTTTGAGGATAGTACGTTCACCAGTCCCTGTCATTCCTGCCCCATCTCTGGATGAGATGACCAGGATTGATTACTTTAGGGAAATCAGGGAAGCAGATGGAAAACCCACCTGAGACAGTAGGAAAGGACACACAGGCGACTCCTGTCCTTCAGTCACCTATCCTTGCATTGCCTGCTCAGATCTCTCTCCCAGGCAGCATCTTATAACTGGAGCTGAAAGCCTATCCTGTTTATTCTTGCTCATAATAGCAAAATGTCTGGTGAGCTCTTTATCAAGGGCTGACAGTTTGGTGCCAACCACAGGAGGCTGAGCTCATTCATCACTGCGGCTGGGACATGCCCCAGCCAGGAAGCCTGTGTGTGCCACTTGTCATTTCCTGGCAGTGACCCTGTCCTCACACCAGCCTGTTCAGAATTGAAAACCCTCATCTTCTACGACCTTCAAGAATCACATGAAAAATGACAGGCTGGCCAAGTCCATCTCCACTTGGCAGTTGAGCTCTAGATTTTGTCAGAGCCAGGCTGTGATGCCTGTGGTGGGAGAAGTCTGAGGAGGGAAGGTCAGAGGACTTGAGGCATCGCTTCCCTTGTTGCCTTATTGGTTAGTGACTTAGGGACATCACCAATTCTGTAATGTCTGCGGAGGAAACTAAGGGTGACACTGATTGTAAGAAGGGGCTAGAAGACTTGGTATAATAATGAAATCTCACAGAGAGCATTTTTAAAAATCAAGTTGTTTGTTGGGAGTGATTTGTTGGGGCTGGTGGAGAAAATAGGGGCAGGGGCGCACCCTGGTGGCTCAGGTGCTCAGCCCGCAGCTGGGGTGTAGACGGTATAAAAGTCCAAGGACCTGGGTCAAGGGAAAAAACCAAAACTAATAAATAAATAATTGCTTCATTCTTTTTCTTCCTTTAAAATATTCTTTCTCCTCTTCCTTCCTTCATCTCTTAAAAAATATGAAAATCAGGATAGTCAAGCAACAACCCTGTACTAGTCATTGTTAGTTATCTTTCAGTGCCCGTCACCTGCTCTTTTCTGTACTCAGAGCACAAACTCTGGCAATGATTTTCCCGGGATCCCTTGTGTTTGGCTTCTGAGTGAATGAGAGGCACTGGCAGGGAACTGAAGATCAAAAGAATTGGGAATTGCAGGGATGGTCTGCAACTCTTCTGCAACCCCAGAATCTACTGAGTGGCCCCTACTCCAAATTCTACAGGGTGGTCTTGCCCCTGGGATAAGGTAACACCACAGTCTCCCTCTCTGAAATCTAGGATTGCTAAGAAACTCCTGTCATTGTTAATCTTGGGTTCTTTCACCTTCTTGTTTTTTCTTTAGCTCTTCTCCAACCTATAATACTGACTCCCTTCTTGAAGATCCCTCTACTGAACTTTGGGGCATAGATGCATTTTTCTGATAAGAACTTCCTTTTGTCCTAAATGATATCTTGACACAATCCCTAAGCATTTTGGTCTCAAGGCAACCAGCCAGTGAGAGTGAGGCTTAAATACATTGCCCTGATTAGCAGTCGGTGTCTTCCTATCCTATCCCATGGCCTTCCACAAGAGAAGGGTATGGGTCACGAATATGAG
Organism: Solenodon paradoxus; assembly: GCA_004363575.1. Taxonomy (NCBI): domain Eukaryota; kingdom Metazoa; phylum Chordata; class Mammalia; order Eulipotyphla; family Solenodontidae; genus Solenodon; species Solenodon paradoxus. The sequence goes on along the minus strand of RJWH01004890.1, from coordinate 16,526 downwards.
GAAGTCCTGTTACCCCAGGGATCCTGTCAACTATGAAACATGGTACAGAGTGCGGGCACGTCTTCTCAAGTGATGCACAGCCTGTCAAAGTGTTGCCTGCTGGGAGACTGAGAGGAAGGAGGGAAAAGGGATGCTACTCACTTTGGGAACTCCCAGACAGAGAAGGGACCTGAGATCAGGCAAAAGATGACAGAGCATGTAGGAAAAAGAGCTTCCTTCCAGGCTCATTTTTGCCACCTCACAGACCAAGCCAGGCCGCTTCTGCCTGGGCTGATCAGCAAGTACTTAGGAAGTGGAAACTAATTCTATTGTCAGCTTCAGAAGAACACTGTTCAAGGGAGTCTCTCCAAATGCAGTCCTCCTGCCCGACATAATGGCATCACAACAGGCAGCCTTCTCTGTGAGTGCATGAATATGGGCTGTGCTCCTGGTGTGTGCTCCCACAGGGGTTCCAGGAACGTGTAAGTCATGGCTCTCCCTTGACAAGGCCTCCATCTTGGCTGCGGGATAACCATATGCAGAACCATGGGAGGCTGACTCCATGCAGTGGGTGTCAGGGTGAGAACACAGAGAGGGTGGGCAGCAGGGAGTTCTTGCACTGGGTGAGCTTCAACTAGATACTTTACAGTTCTGTGCACCAGGCAGATATGCTTTCCCATGTAATCATTCCCTGCGCCCCAGGGGTTGCACATCATTATTTTTATCTAATAGGAAACTGAGACTAAGTATTCCAAAGTCACTTCGCCAGAGTGGTAGAGATGTCAGTGGGAAGGGGCCTCGTGTACCCCACTTAATAAAATAAGGACTCACAGATATGCCAACAATTTGAAGAGAATATTTAATGTGGAGCGTGGTAGGACCCCAGAAGCACACCTAATGAGAAACTCGCATTTTGGGCTGGGCATGGGGTTTATATAAATTCAGGGTTCCAAGAGGCAAGAATGCTAATATTTTCTAGGAATAGGCATAGAGTTTCAGGACAAGGTAGCCACTTAGGGTCAGAGGCATGGAAATGAGCATGTTAATGACATGGAAGGCAGCTCTGAGGACAAAGTCAAGATCTTTGTGCAGGCTACAAATGAGTTTAAGTCAGTTGGACTCAGGATCCTTTTTGAGGAAGCTCTAAAGCCCAAAGAATTCCTGTCAGTATCATTGATCGGCTATTCAGGTGCAGCCCGTGATGGTTTCATCCTGGGCCATTCTGACAAGTGGGAATAAAGGACAAGTGGAAAATCACAGCATTGCCTCTGGTTAGCCCCACCCTGCCATGACATGACTGCGGGCCCTGGCTCTAACTAGACTCTAAGGGAGCTGGAAGTGCTGCTCATTTGTTTGATTCCAAGCTCATGCTTTCCCCACCATGAGAGCAGAGACAGGACTCGGTCCTGGATGCCTTGGGGAATCAACTAGTGAAGATGCAGGAGCAGGGCTGGGACATCAGGCAAGTGAAGTCTGAGAAACATTGTTCTGGCAGAGGTCTGCAGGATGGGTCATAGAATAAATCAGAGACAGGGAGATGAGTTGGGGGACTGTGCCAGGTAACCAGTAGGTTACGCTGAGAATGGAACCGAATGGATATACAGGGGAGACAGTTTGAAGGGAGAGGCACCAAGCAGAGCTATGTGACTGATGCAGAGGTTGAAGGAGGAGTGAATGAATGAGCCCACAATGACTCATAATTTGAACTCGACTCTGAAAAAATTTTCTCTCTCCAATTTAAAACTAAATGCCCACATACTCTCTCTCTCATCTTCTAGATTAAAAAATGTAGATAATAAATAAAAATATTGAGATTTCTACTTGCTGAATTTTTTCATCAACAGCACACAAGAGCAGCTTTATAAGGAAAAGCTGAGAGACAGACATCTCTTTGGGTCGCAAAGCTACCTAGCCTTGTTGATTTTAAGGTTCGGGTGCTTCGTAAGCTATTAGCAACTCCAGAGATGAGCAAAGCTGTCCCAGTTGCTCTAGGTTCTGGTGGATAGAGAGCGGGTGATCAACTCAGCTTCAGGCAAATGTAGTGGGCCCTCAAGACATTCCAGTGGGAACAGACAAATGTAAAAATACAGGCTATGGTTTAAATTGTATCAAGAAAGGTTGATTAAACTACAGATATTGTAATTGCCTACTGGGAAATAAGTTGTGACCTGAGATTTTCTTCCACTATTAGGTGTTCTTTATTCAGAAGAGGTGAATGAGTGGAAAATTTGCCAAGGAGCAAAGTTAAAAGGCTGTGGACTCGGATCCTAATGTAAAAGAAGCTAGTTCCCTTAACTTCCTTTGGAAGTGAGAGCCGCTAAAGTGAATTGACATAAGTATTGATATTCTCTGGGGGCTCATTGGAATTAGGGTGATGCAGAGGGAGAGTCAGTCTATCATAGAAGAAATTGTTTAAGTTGGGGATATAGCATGAGACCATTCTGTCCAAACTTCTTGTTTCACAGATAGGAAACTGATACCCACAGAGGGAAAGTAGCTTGAGATTAAGATACTAATAGACCATCTAAAGACTGACATTGGAAGGGAGTCAGCCTGGAAGAGACAGAGCTGGGGGCTGACAGCCACGGACTGAGAGAGATGGCAGTTAAGGAAGTGGGGAAGAGTGATGGCTAAGGTCAAAGTCTTAAGGGAACCCTACAGTTAGAAAAAAAATATTCAAAAATACACTTAAGAAATGGGAGAGCCAGAAGAGTTCAGCATAATAGAAACCAAAGAAGAAGATTTTTAAGAAGAAAAACACTAGCCAATAGTAGTCATTGACACCAAATGATCAAGGAAATAGTCTGTAAATAAAATAATTGCTAGAGTTGTGATATTATCTCGAAAACTATAGTTTTAGTCAAGTGGCTTGTATGGTAAAGCAATCAAATGGGGCGTGCATCTGTTTGCTTGAATACTGATGCCTCTTGGGAGGCAATGGTGCTGAGGTGAGGGAGAGGTTGGCGCAGATGACAGGTCATCTGAGGCTGAGTTTGGAGGCAGCGTCCTCATCCCTGACACTGAGGGAATGTCCGTATCGGGAACCAAGACTCAAGCAGGTAGCTGGCTTTCTAGAGAGGGAGCTGGAAAGAGTTCCCGTGCCCAAAAGGCCAGAAAGCCAGACTGAAAGGCAGAGGTAGAGCAGGAAACGGAGAATGAATATGTACAATAAGAGGGAAAGGCAGCGAGCCATAGGGGACAGCTCGGGAAAGGTGAACTCAGGGAGCTGTCCACGGCCGCTTGGAGTACCTGCTACAGCATGACCCGTGGGAACACCAGAGGCCTCATGGCACACAGCTCATGGGTTACATGGGGCTCTGCCCTCACAGGCTCTGCTTTGGGTTTAATGTTCCATTGTCACCATCTTAAAATTCCTAATAATTTCATTTCACAACTTGAGTTTTGTAACTTGTTATAAAGATGGGACAATTGGGCATGTGTGCATTGTGAGTGACTGCCTCTGTCTCTGTCAATGACTACCCACCCTTTGTGATGTCCATGAGCCCAGGAGTCCTGTGGAACCACACTGGTGGCAGTTCTTTGAGATGTAACATGAGTAGCAGTTGAGCATAGCACATAGGTGACCGAGTGAGCAGGAGTGCTGACAGCCGGAGAAGCTACTCTTCTCATTTGAACGAATTTGCTCCCAATGCAGAAAGAAACTGCGGTGTTCCAAGAAACACAGATCACCAAGGGACCCCATCCTACCCTTTCGTAATCATCTCACTGTCCTCTAAGTAGTTTAACCCACCACTGATGCTGAGAATGATGACATAGAGAGAGGATGACAGGAGGTCAGGATGACCTGTGGTTCCTTTTCCTTCCAGTTCTTTCTTACTCATCAGGAAGCTGAAGTCAGGGTGTTCATAGAATGTGTGTGTATCAAGAAGTAAAAGTGTTCCCATTGTTCTGGGATGAAAATAATACATGTGCACAAAAGAGATAGGAAGTAGAAAGTCATTTCAATGATTCCACACGAGTTGAAGACTCATACTTTTATTTAAAACTTACAATATGCAAGATAAAGAAGAATGGAAAATCTATATGAATAATGAATATTTTACAATTAAAGTATTTAGCATGATATTAAATATCAATTAAAAACCACCATAAGCAAATCAAAAGAGAGGTCTTGAAAGTTGTGGCGAGCCCCTGGTGTCTTAGTGAATAACTCCACCGGGCATGGTTCACATCCACCCAGAGGACCTGGGGTCACCACCCGGTGCTGAGGGGAACAACGAAGATGAACAATTGAATGAAAAGAAATAAACATATCTTCCTCCTCTCTTCCTGGCTGCTTGTCTTTATTCCTGCCTACCCCTTTTCTTTCATTAAAAAATAGGTTTACCTTGTTATAAAATTTAATGACAGTTTCCCCTCCCTTTTTCCTCCTTTTGAACAATGGGTCTCATTTCCTCATTTTGCACTGGTCTCTGCAAAGTATGGGGCTGGCCCAAGGGATGAGGAAGGCGGTTGGCTGTGTGTGTAACCAAGGCTGAGACAGTGCTGACCACAAGGTCCGGGGAGGAGTCACCAAAGATTGAATCACACAGGTCTTGTCATCCATGTACACACTCACCCCTTCCCTGCACTGGTGACAGTGGCCATGGGTGCAGAGCTAAGGAAATAACTTTCAGGAAACTCAGGTTTTCCTCTGAAGCCCTTAAACACCCCATTGCACCCATCATTTCTGTTTTTGTTAATACTGAACTGTTCCATGTTTTGATTTCCTTTGTACATACTGTCTTCAATGTCCTTCTCGTTACTTGCCAGGTGCCAAGTCCTGACCCTTAAGAGCAGTGCGAACAGGCCCGCAGGAGGGCTGGCTTCCTGCTCGTCTCGATTCTCAGCGCACTGCTGCCGGTGCTCTCGCCGCTTCCCGTGCGTCCGGCCGGCTGTTCCGTCAGGCAGAGACGAGCCCTTGGAGGACGGCTTCTTCTCAATCTTGGAACTCGGGGTTTCCAGTCTTAGCTTGTGCTCCTCTTCCCAACCCCCACCCCATGGAGCCATCCTCTGACCTATGACAGTAAGCTTGCCATCAATTTTAGAGTTGAAACCGGAACCAATGGGGTATCACCAGACAACGTGTGCGTGCGCGTGGTATTCAGGTGCAGCATGGAGCTGAGAAGCGGGTAACACCCCCATAAGGAAAACTGTACCCCTGCCTGAAGTTGGACTCTACTTTGTAGGGTGTGTGCTTACCTAATTTAACTTTTAACAAGCTAATTGAAACAGGGACAGAATTTCAAACGAGGAGGGATCCTGGATAACATTGCTAAACCAGGACCACCCCAGTCAAACCAAGACTTATGATGACCCTACGTAATAGGCTCAGGGGCCTACTCAAACCCCAGCTCCTGGACCCTCTCTATGCTGCACTACTTTTGGCTTTACTGCTCTCCGTTGGCATAATATTCACTAAAGACTCTGCCTCTCCATGAAGTTTATGTTATGGCTCTTCTCCCATTTTCACACCCACTTCTTCAAAGTTAGCCCGCATGAGATGTTTAGAAAATGTTCCCTGGTTTGCCATCAGAAGCCCTATTGAGCTCCGCCTCCTCATATCTTAGATAAGATACTTATCAAAGCAGTTGTGTGCAGAGCAAAGATGATGGAACCAGGCGCATCTTGGGTTTAAATCCTGACTTCTGTATGATGATTTGGGGCCAATCGCTAAGCAGCTCTGTGCCTCAGTTTCTCCTTCTATAAAAACAGAGTTAAGAGACCTATCTCATACGACTTTAGTGAAGATGATCAGAAACAACAGGGACAAGGCACCTAGTGTGCAGTCTGCGGTGTCCCGGTGCTTGATAAAAGTGCCCCCCAGCACCTTTCTGGCACTGCTGGGGTCCGCCGCATGCCTTGTTCCTGCCTCTAAGCCTAAAGCAACCTCTTGTAGCTGGCAGGTAATACCTGCCTGCAGTAGAATGAAACTGCATATTCCCCTAGGTCATTGTTCCTTCCATATTCCCAGTTGTAACCTCCTTTAGAATGTCATCACCGGGATGCTGTTTATCCTTGGTTACTACCATTGCAATCCCAATGCGAAGTGACTGAGGCTGTTTCTTCTTATTAAAAATAATATGTACATAATATGAAAATATAAAGATAAACAAAAAACAGCTTACACGAGTTTGATAATCCTACCCACTCAGCTATTGCTTTGTTAAAACTTTTCCACTAGCTTTTCAAGTCAAATGTAGCTAATAGCTGCTTATTTAACTATTAAATAGGGTTGGGGGAAACAGCACATTTAGAGACAGGTATGGGCTTTAGAATAGAAAAATGAAGAAAGCTTGTGCTCTGTGACTGTGAAAATAATCATTGGATTCCTCTACTTAGACCCAGCAATGTCTCTGTGGAAATGATTTTAAACTTTCTGGAGAAACAGTCTTTCCTTCAAGCACATGGGAAAAATTGGGTCTTGACTTGTCTATTATGCAGGGACAATGATCTCTCCTCAGACACCATATGTTCTTTATTTGAGTGTGTGTTTATTAAGGACCTATTTCATGTCAGGTGCTGGACTAGGTGCTGATGACAAGAGCACAGTTCCTGCCTTCAGGGTGTTTTCAGTCTGAAGGGGATACACGTGCAATAGGTGACTAAATGCCATGTGAGCAATACTGTGTGGAGAGCTGGAAAGAGCATTCATGGTGACCTGACCCCAACTGCGAGGGATTCCCCCAAGTGAAGACATATAGGCTGAGACTTGGCAGGCAGGAAGTAGAGTGCCAGATCATGGAAACGAGGTAGAGAGGAAGAAACACCCCTGGAAGAGGGAAGAACATGCACCGTGGTTCAGAAGAGAGAGTGCACCTGCGTCACCGTGCATGTAGGGACCTTCAAGGACAGATTGAATGGAGTATAGGGTGTGAGGGGATGAAGCACAGAGAGACGAGAAGAAGAAGGGTCTAGGTAATGAGCTCATGAGATTGAATTTTATTCTGACAGCCATGAAGAGACATCAAATTGTTTGACGGTGGGGAACGTCATGATCAAATATGAATTTTAGAAAGATGGGGAAGACTCTGGGGGATGGTAAAGTCGAGACAGAGAGATCACCTGAGAAATTGTTTCATCTATTTGGGCAAAGAAAATGAGAATGGTGTGCTCAGAGGGGAGATTACGTGATGGGAGAAAGCAGGTGATGGAATGGAGAAAGTATTGACTGGACACTGACTGGATAGATGGCGACAGGAACAGAGGAAATGAAAAACCATTCCCAGGCCCCCAGCTTGGAGTGAGATTCATGCCATTATCATTCTCTGGAGTAGGAACAGGACAGGAAGATACTGAGTGGGAATGTGTAATGCTGTGTTTGAGGGGGCCTGTGAAGCACCCAGTAAGCAGCTGGGTATATGGGTCAAAATCTCTGAAGACAGGTTTAAGCTGGAGATGTAAACTACAGAGAGAAGAGCTGTTCCCATAGAAATCAGAGATGAGAGGAGGGTCTGGGCACACTGACATTCAATGGAAGAATGAGGGGATAACTCAAGATGGATTAAACACACGTGAAAACCTAGAGAGTGATATTTGGATGCCTAGGAAGGAGACTTAAGTGTACGAGGAAAGAACCACTAGCTGAAAAAAAGATCAATTTAGATAATAGCTAATGTATTAATTTTGAATCCAATTAAAATGCATGAATTGTAGTTAGCCAGAGGGTCATTGGTAGTCGTGATGAGAATGGTTCCCTGGGGGTGGAGTGAACTGAGGGGTGGGGGTGCCAGTGAAGCAATGAAGGGACAAATACCAAGGACATTTCATGATGTTCAAGTTCAAAGGGGAGAAAAGAAATAGGTAGTAGCTAAAGTGGGCTCTCTGGTTAGAAGAGGACTTTGTTTAAGCTTATGAGAAGGAGAGAGAGAGAGAGAGAGAGAGAGAGAGAGAGAGAGAGAGAGAGAGAGAGAGAGAGAGAGAGAATTCATGCAAATGTTTTCTTATTTATTCTTTATTTAGCCTTATGGTTCACTTAGGAGACTTTTATTGTTGTTGTCGCTGCCGTTGCTTTTTTAAATTTCCAGATGGAGAAACAACATGAGACACAGAAAGGTGAAGTGAATTCTCTCAAATGAGATTATACGCCAAGAAAATGAGAGAGACAAGACTCCGGGGTTCCTCCAGCCAGCGAAGCTTCAGGAATAAAAAATGCATTTCCATCCGTGCACTCCCTTGAGCTCAGGGCAGATCCAAGGCACTATCATTATTACACACACCCCCGCCCCGCACCCCTGCACCCTCAGCTGGAGGGGAGACCAATCTCGTTGCTCTTATCAGACTCTATTGAGCTGAAGCTTTAATGAGCTGCAGCAATCTGCTATTTTCTCCTTGTTTGCTTTGCAAGTTGTTCTTTTAATTCATATCAGGAGAGGGAGAAGGAGATGAATATTAAAAGCGCACATCAAGAGGCAGAGGGAGGCAGGGAGACAGGGCGCTCCTCAGTGTGCAGGGACTGAAGCAGCCTTTGACAGAAGGTAGGCTCCGCTGTCTGAGTCAGCTCTGGTCTCTGACAAGCTTGCCCTTGGGAAATTTTGCTCACCAGAACGTTGTGCTGTCAAGTGGGGAGTATTTCTAGATTGTTTGAATCGTGGGCTTGGCTCATTCTAGAATGACAGTAGAAAGAAACTGTATTACTGAGACCTTCAGAGACTAATTTGTTCTGGAGTAGGGAGTGAGGCAAGGGGAAGAGTTTCTGTAAAGGGACATTTCATTAAACAGAGCATTGAGTCCCACTGGTCTGGGGTGGTGTGGCATGTAGGGAAGATGGATGGATACACTCTCACTATCAAAAGTACCAATGTTTTCTTTAGCGTCTACGCAGCAGTGATGCTTAGCTTTTCCTAGTTAATGTCATAAGCTGGTTGAGAATTCAAGACAGAAGTCAGAACATGTTTGGGACATGTGTGTCACAGCTGGTCCAGATGACACAAAAAGGGATTTTTCTGTTCTGTGAATTTAAGAATTGGTAAGAATAATGTTTGATCGGGGAACAGAGAAGGATAATCACATCCCTGGGTGCTACAAAGAATTTTCATCATCAAAGAGACAAAGAATTCGTACTTGCTGATTTAACCAAGGTCTCAGGGTTATTGACTGATTATAGCAAATTATGACCAGGATTGGTTAATTGATTGTTGAGGGCAGTGATTCTGTATCAAGCTTAAAATGACACCTTTCTTGCACCTTCAAATGCAGAGAATGTGATAAATGCTTAGTAAATGTTTAATGACTGAATGAAAGGTCTTTGTTATCTATTCCTTTATTCAAATGACCTGTGCCAGTTTCAATCCAACAAATATTTATGGAGCGTCTACTATGTAAGATGATGCTGGAAAGTCCTACGAAGAAATATGTCTTCCCAGTTGTAGCAGACACTGTGAGTGCCTGTGTTCAAATCTCCTTGACACTTCTGATCCCTGATAAGCCCCTGATTTGTATTGGAAGCAGTTGCAACGCTCTGCTTTAGGGTGTTTTCTGGTCACAGGTGTGTGCTTACCCTGTGAAGTGCATATTTGAAATGTGGGAACCTGTGCAAACAATCTTCAACTAATGACAGATCAGTATTTATCACCCCCTCTGATGGAACAACTCTTGAGGCTGTTCTACACAGTCTCGCAAAGGTGTCCAATGGAAGCTAAGTTCCAGCTGAGTACCGTGTTTTGGTCAATCACTGCCTTCTTGACCTTTTGTCTCTACTTCTGTAGTCCTGGAATCACCTTCCAAAGAAACCACTTGTAGTCAACACTTTGCTTTAGAGTCTTTGTTTGGGGGAACCTCACTTAAAAGACAGAATCTCTAGTAAGTATATTTGAACAGATCTGCAAGGATGGGAGGAAGTGTCCACCACTAAGCATTTGGAAGCAGAGGTGAGAGAAGAAAGGTGAATGGTTGGTACATGTTGGTGATTACAGCAAAATTTTTGCCTCAGACAGACTAGGAAGAAGGCAAGATTGCTGAGGATAGTACTTCAGTGGGTTTTAATGCTCCACCAAATATACATCCACCCAGAACTTCCGAAAATGGTTTTATTTGGAATCTTTGCAGATGTAACTAGTTAAAATGAGGATATACTGGGTTAGCGTGGGCCCTAAATTCATTGACTAGTATCTTTTAAAAAGAAGACAAGACACACAGAGATAACCACAGGGAAGGCCATATGATGACGGGGTCAGAGAGGAGTGATGCAGCCAGAGAGGCTAAGGGCTGCTGGGAGCCACTAGAGGTTAGGAAGCTGCAAGGATAGATTCTTCCTTAGTCTTCAGAGGGAATACAACCCTGTTGACACCTTGATTCCAGACTTCTAGCCTCCAGACTGTGAGAGAATAAATTTCTGTTGTAATTAAGCCAACCAGTTTGTGATCTTCGTTATGGCTGCCTTAGGAGGCCAGCACAGATATGAAAGCAAGATATAGAAGAAATGTGAGAAATGTAAAGTGTTCAATGTAAATGCAGATTGGTGATATTTTTTTCTATAATTTTTCTTCCAGTGTCCTACTTCTTTTATCTAATCTACTCATAGTGTTCATTAATCAAGTAGGGAACCCTAAAAAGAATCTAGAAGGTGCCTTTCTTTCTGTCTCACTTAGGGCTGCTCTGTAGGTCTGAGTCTGCAGAAGCTGGATTTGTGTTTGTTCTCTGTGCTCATGAGTCAGGAGAGCGGAAGGGGCATGAAGGCACTGAGGAATGTCAGCCTAATGCTCACTCAGTAGGCACAGAGTGTTTTGCTGCCTAATAAGATTTGAAAAAATATTTACAAGGTACTTAAAAGCCGCTGGTTAGGATATGGGATAATAAATGCAGTAAAATGGAGGCTATAGTCTGCTGAGGAGAAAATTAATGAGTAGGCATAGGGCGGGTGACTGCCTGGGTTCTCCAATCTTCTTCCAGGGTCGTCCCACCATTTCCCCTTTAATGAAGCCATAGAGATGCCACCCCTGATTGTGGGCATCTGGTCTACCTTCTTTTAGTCTCAGTACATTCATACCCTACACCTACATGGTATGATTCAGTTAGGGAACACTCCCTGCCTTCAAATACTTTCCCTTCAAATGATTTCCTTCCTTACAATTTCCTACTTATTATCTCTCTACATTTTTTCTGTAATAATTGAGTCACCTTTTATAACCAGCATAAAACATAACACCAAGAAGTTCATACAAGTGGTCCTGGGGTCAATAATACATTAGCTTAAATTTTAACTATGTGTTCTGATGGAGTAGTGGTTAAGTGATACGCTTCTTAAGAAGTGCAGTCCACGTATATCCAAGGAAACCCAAGTTGATGTCCCTGTCCAGGGGGAACAACCAATGTGAACAACTAAATAATTTTTTTAAATTCAACTATGTGTAAACAATTGTCATCAAAACTTGTTTTGATGAAGAAGGGAAGAGAAGACAGTCTCAGAGTCCCTGACTTCTCAGTGTTAGAGGACTGAACACCGCCTCCCCTATGGGTTTAGAACTCAAGGCCTGCTCCTCAAGTCTTCTTGTTATCAAGCTCCTCCTATGGAAGAGCCATAGGAATCCTCATACAGTTGTCTTCTAAGTCTCTTGACATGGAAGCACTCATCTGAAATACTCTTTTTTTGTTGGATCCAATTCACTGCATAGACAGTACCTTCTTCATTGTGCTGGAGACTGGCGCCATCTTTGGATGACCCTATGCACTGAAGGGTTTACATGGGTTATTTAGTGATGGCCTGCGGTCAGGACTATGACCTCAAGCCATAGCCCCAAAAAGAGATTCCCCCTGCTGCCTTTGGTCTCCTGCAATGACAGGAGAATTGACAAATGGAAAAACAAGGAATCTTGGCTTCCTACCCCAGAGGATTTTACACACTTGGTCCAACTTTCCAACAAACCTACTGATACCCTCTAATCCCTGACTCTCCTGTTTATATACCTCTCTGTCTATGTACCCTGTCTATATACCTTATTCAGTACTAGGTCTAGAACAGGTATAATGTTTCAGATAAAACAACAAGTATTTATTGCTGGCATATGCTATCTTAGCACATTATCTCAGCTAACATAGGGTTATTCTATAAAGGTAGATAATCAATTTTTCAGATTCAGAAAGGGACATTTATGTCACACAATTTATAGGTGACTCAATCAGGATTTGAATCCACATCTCTCTAACTTCAGAGGCTGAATCCTAAAACTGCAATCCTTCCAATTGCTTCTCCAGCTATTTTCTAGACACCTCCTGCCTCTTCTCTCTCTAGCCTGACCCATAAAAGCAGAGCAAGGGCAGCTTTTACTTCACCTTTCCAGGACACTGGGATAACTTGTAGAGGCTGAAGAGAGGGGTGGGGGTAAGGAGAGATGGTTAATTTTGTTTCTGTATATTTTCCCATTCCAAAGACTTCTTTCCATGTATTTTATTCAGCTTTATATGGCCTCTCTCCAGCCTCTCGGGCAGTTTCTACTTCTGTGTCCAAAGTAGTCTCATTGAAAGGGAGGGGAGACAAAGCCTCAAAATAGTTCTTCTGTAAATCTTTATATAAATCCACTTGAGGACTTCTAAAGAGAGAGTTATGACTCCCAGCAAGACATTTGACCCCCTTTCTCTCAATTTTCCAGTGAAGGTAGATACATCCCAGATACCAGGTAAGCAGTTGCTCAGCTGTGATTCATAAACTCCTCTGGGCCAGAACGGCTATTCATAACCATGAACTCTACCCTCCATATCCTGCTCCTGCTCCATTTTTTTTGTCTTCTTCCCTTTGAGAAACAACACTGCTGGGCATGTGTGCTGGGGTAAGGAGGGACAGGACAGAGTCACTGGACCCTGGATTCTGATCAAGCTCAGAGGCAGGGACCTCGATAGAATCTAGGCTTGAACTAAGGGACTGCCAGGAATGCTCCTATGGGAAGCCATCATCCTGTAGGACAAGGGTCAGTGAAATGTGAAATCAAGGCTAGATTAATTAGTTGGGGCCATAGCAGCCAAGCTCTCATTCATGTGAGTCTGTCCATGACTTCATAATGTCATTCAGGACAGGAATATCACAGCTTTTTTCAGGAAGGCATTAACCCAGAGTCAATCTTCTCTCTGTTTCAGCTCTTCCTCATCCATTTCCATTACTGACAAACTGAAATGCCCACCTCACTGGTTATTCTCCACCTCTCTACTCAGATCATAGCCAAAACGAGCAGAGGAGAACCTTGAGTGGGATAGCTGTCCCAGGCAATGGATTTGGGTTGCTGAGGACCATGGATGGGTGAGGGGGGGTAACACTCCAGTGCCCCACATTCTTCCATCCTGCCAGCCACAGACTATTCCTGAGCCATCTTCCTCCTGCCTTACCTCACAGCCCAGAGTCAATGCCAGTGTTTTAAGGTTCTTCCTGGGTCCTGCATTTCTGTCCTGTGACCTGAGTTCCGTGGTTATCACCCTGAGCCTTTCTGATGTTTGTCCTTAGCTCCTCATTCTCCTTAATAGAGGTCTGCTCTTAGGCCATTTGTTTGAAGCCATGTCTGCAGAGATGGTGAAATGGGCTCATATCTGGTGTGAGGGAAAGAAGAGGGTGTTATTGGACAGATAAAAAGATGGTTTGTGCTCTGTCCTAACAAGTGGTTTGTTCTGGGATGGGAGTGAGGAGGGCAGGAGACCCTTCAGAGGTTGCAGGGGAATGTTCAGGGTGCCCTGAGCAGCAGGCTGGGGCCACTGCCTAGCACTGGCAGAGCTGCTGGTACTTGAAGGTGGGAAGTGGCTGCCTTCAGGCAACAGAGCTGTAGTTCCTGCATATTTCCAGGAAGACCTCCTGGGAACTAGGCAGACATGATGGTGATATTGATAATAGCAAAACCTTCCTGCTAGGAGCCTACTCTATGTAGACTTACTCTGACTTTACGAAACCTCCCTACTTGGATCCTAAGCAACTTGAAATTAGGGAGTGGAGCCCATCTCTGTGTCTTCAGTGCCTGGTCCTGAGCAGGTGGCCAGCAATGCCACTTTCCAACTCACAGATATTCTTCTTTGAGCTTGACATTGCTGGGAGCTAGGAATTCAGGTACAGCTGGAACACAGCCTCTGTCCACAAGATGCACAGAGTCCAGTGGAGGAAACAGACCTGAGAACAAGTACAAACCATCATAAGGCTGAGGGATTACAGAGGAGAACAGGGAACAATGAGTGGGCATCCGAAGTGGGCCCAGACTAACTCTGAGGTCAGTGGACCTGGGACTGGAAGGATGCTGGATTAAACTGGGGATTATGGAGGGGGGTGGGCCGGGGGGAGCAGTGGGCCAAGCTGGGTTGGAAAGCTGGTTCTAAACGTTTGTTTCCCCCACTCCACCCCTCTCTAGCTTTAGACAGGAGAGCTCTTGAGTGGCCAGAACAGTTCTCAAGTAGTGGGTTACGAAGAAAAGCAGGAAATAGAGCAGAAGCTATTCCCAGATTCATCACTTAAGAGAGAGGAGAGAAAACAACAAAGCCTTAAAATCTGATTCCTCCATTTCACACACCTCAGGGTGTTAGGTTGGGTCTGTGCTTTCCCCTCTTTCTCCCTTCTATAGTGATTTGTCCCAGTTCCTTCCACCTCTCTCTGCGGGGTAATAAATAGGAGGCACCCGTCTTTTCTGCACATCCGCTCAGTTCCCAGAAGCCTCCGGAACCTAAAGCTGGGCACTGGGGCATCCATGCAGCTGGGGGCGAGCCTGCTGCGCTGCGGGCAGGGTGAGTCTCCTTTCTTGTGCAGTCTCCCTAAAACTCTCCAGTGCCCTTCTGTCTTACTTACATTCCTTTCCACCCCATGCTTACCTGCTTATCTCCTCTAAGCCTTGACTTATTTCCCTGTCTTCTTAGGATATATCAAGATAGAATAAAAAAGAATATGCACTGTAGAGTTAGGTTGGATTGAAATGAAGACTCCATTGTGTGATCTGCTTGGCAGAATTTCAGCTTCCTCAACTTTTTAGCTCTTGAGGTTGGGGCGAGGGTTAATAATAGCTCTCAATAAATGATTACTCTTAGTATTAGTCTACCACCCACCTGCTTCTGCTCCCCAAACTTTCCTTGCTTCCCACTCCTTAACTAACCAGAAGTCAAGCTGGAAAGAGAGGGTGATAAATATATACAACTATCCTGTTCTTTGAGGGAGACTAAATGCTTGGGAGAACGCTGGAGAAAAGTAGAGAAGGAATCCCCGGGACCAAAGAAGCCTGTCTTCCTTAAGGATTTACTCTGGGGCCAGATACTGCTCAAGCTTCCTCATTTAATTCTCATAGCAGGCCTGCAGCTTAGTTGCTAGTCTTCCCATTTTTCAGATAAGATCCTCAGGGAGGGTAATTAACATTTCTCAGAATCAAGCAAAGAATAAATGCAAAGCCAGCTCATTAACTATCTTTTATTTTTGTTATTTTTTTTCTTGGTCTACAAATCAAGGGCAAGAGATGC
This sequence comes from Solenodon paradoxus, assembly GCA_004363575.1. NCBI lineage: Eukaryota > Metazoa > Chordata > Mammalia > Eulipotyphla > Solenodontidae > Solenodon > Solenodon paradoxus. Next base: position 1,142 of record RJWH01004890.1, on the reverse strand, counting down.
TTGGAATTCAGAGAAGAAAGGCTGACTTCAGTCTCTCCTTGGCCCATTTCCCCTGAATCCTCACTGTAACTGACTGCATCTGTTCCCATTGGGATCGCAGTATCCCATAGGTTCCACCTATGGAGACTTCCATAGCGCCAGGTCCCAAAGTTTTTAACACGACAGGGAAGGAAAGGAAGGCCTATAGGAAGAGTCAGTGGAAGACTGTGGCATACAATAATTACCTGAAAGGACACAGGAGGCCAAAGAAATGGTGGCGTGGCAGGTCAAAATGCTTGCACCGGGCATTTTGCTATGAGTAACTAGCAGGGTGTACACAGCTGAGACAATAAAAGTTGAACAGAAGTGTAATTTTCTAGAGTTAGATGAATTGGTCAGAAGCTAGAGAAGAGCAGAAGAGGGCAGATTAAAGGAAATGCCCTGTTTCCAGCCCACAGAATGGCCAGCAGTTGCCAGGACCATGGAATCATGAAGAAACACTGGCTAAGCACTGGGCGTTCATTCCCCATAAATCTGAAGAACAGGGCAATTCAACCACGTCATGGAAGCTTGAAGCTCTCTACATGTGTCTCCCTGATGCCTCTATTCCTCTAAAAGGTATCTGGGTCCTGAGAGAGAGCTATGCTGTGTCTTAATCTCCCTGCTCTGGGAAATTGCATGGAGGTGAGGTGGAGAGAAATTACAAACCAAGGTGTTCTGGGCTTGACCTGACTGAGAACTGGGAACAGAGGTCGAAGTCATGCCTTGACAATAACCTGAAATCTGTCCCCAGCCAGCCACTCTGTTCTTCTGGGGGAGGGGGTAGAAATGCTGTGGAAGCTGGCGCCCAGGTGGCAGGGTCTCCAAGGCCTGCTGAGCCAGCAGCCGGGTGTTACCCAGACCCACATGTGCGCTGTTAGGGCTGGGAGGTGCCCCTGTCGGAAAGAACTGCCTCATTCTCAGACAGGCAGCGGCGCACATCTGAACTGGAGGGCCGGGCCAGGGCTGAGGTGGGCTTCTGAAGAGTGTGGAGGCACAACCGGGGAGTAGGGTGCCACCACATCAGGTCTAATTAATTGGGGTTCTCTCTCTCTCTCTCTCTCTCTCTCTCTCTCTCTCTCTCTCTCTCTCTCTCTCTCTCTCTCTCTCTCTCTCTCTCTCTC
>RJWH01004889.1:77851-92753 GCA_004363575.1 Solenodon paradoxus | reverse complement strand
GTAATTTAAAGGTTTAATATTTTTTATTTAATCAATTCATTTATTTGGTTTCTTGATACACCACATATGAGTGAGATCACAGCATGTTTATATTTCTCCTTCTAACTTATTTCATTAAGCATATTACCTTCTATTTCCATCCATGTTACTGCAAATGGAACAATTTCATCTTTTTTGATAGCTTAACAGTATTCCACTGTGCAAGTGTGTATCACATCTTCTTTATCCAGTCATCTATCAATGGGAATTTAGGTAGTTTCTAGCACTTGATTAATGCCATGAACATGGGCATGTGTATATCTCTGCAAATCATTGCTGTTGTGTTTTTAAGGTAAATACTCAGTAGTGGGATAACTGGATCATATAGAATTTCTGTTTTTAATTTTGTAAGGAATGTCCATACTGCTTTTATAATGTCTGTACTAATTTATACTCCCAAAACAATGTATAAGGGTTCCCTTCTTTTCACAAACTCGCCAACACTTGTTGTTTCCAGTCTTTTAAATAATAGCCATTCTGATCTGATGATCCAACTTCCACTGCTTCATAATTACCCCCAGAGAATTGAAAATATATGTCCATAGAAAGATTTTTTTACAAATGTTTATAGATGCTCTATTCATAATAGCCCAAAATTGGAAACAAGCCAAATTTGTATCAATAGGTGAATGGATTTTAGGGTATCCATGAAGTAAAAAACCACTCAACAACTAAAAGAGATTAATTGCTAATACGTAACAATGAATGATTTTCATAGACAGAATGATGAATGAAGGAAGCCAGGCAAAGGAGAATATGTAATGTATGGCTCCATTTCTATGAAGTTCAGGAATAAGCAAGAATTCCTTATGGTGAAAAATCAGAACAGAGGTTGCCCTTGGGAAGAGAGTGACTAAAAAGACTACAAAAAAACTTTGTGGAGTGATGGAAATATCACTTAATTGAGCTATGGGACACACAATCTTAGATACTTGGTAAAAAACTCACTGAACTTTATACTAATGCTCTGTGATTTTTATTCCTTAGAAATTACACCACAGTAAGTTTACAAAACAAGCGAACAGCAAGAGCCAAGTTTAAACCTGAAGATAATTTTTACATAGTACAAGTGAGGAAAGCATATCCATCCCATTATCAGGCCAACAAACCAGAATCAAGGGTATCTGCTTGAGGACACTTGGACGTGGCTTTGGAGATGCACAGTGGAATTTATGGAATGGACCTAGCCAGATGATTCTAAGAATTCTGGCCAAAAAGCCATGAGAAAATGTATAAATACCCAAGTCTGTCCTCAAGGAGATGACTGCCATCTCCTTGAGGGAAGATCCCTGAATTTTTATCTTTGTCATCCTAGTGATTAATACACTAGGGCAAGGATAAACTAAATAAGCCACAGTAGGGTGATTGAGATGCCAAGGACTTTCTTCTGGGTACTTTCTCTTCAGGGGAACAGCAAAAGCCTGCTTATGTCAGACTTCCCAAGCAGAAGAGGGCCTGAGAAACAAGCAGATAGACTCCCCAAAATGTACTGGTAATTGTTCTAAAGCATTCAGGAATTCAATCTTAGGCCAAATGTCAACAGAATTGCTTCAGTTTCCTCTGCCTAAAACACACTTGACTTGCTTTTCCAGGTCTCTCAAATCAGGTCTCTGATCTAAGTAGATCTCTTCAGAGAGGCCTTCCTTAACCACCTTCTCTTAAATAACCATCCTCTGCCATCGCTATCACTCTTAACATTTTACCCTGCCTTTTTATTCTTCTTATCCCTTATATTATGCTACACAGTTAATGGCTTATCTAGTTATTCTTTGCCGCTGTCCACTGGAATATAAGCTCCCTAATGGCTATGAGTTTACTTATTTTGCTCACTACTATATCTTCAGTGCATAGAAAAGTGTGTAACATATAGCAGGTGATTCATAAATATGTGTTTAAAGTAACATGTTAATAATAATGTTCAAAAGAAAATATTGCAGTTTTATCTTAGTGAGAGCAGGGCCTATCTCGTACATGGTATAAAAGTAGAGCTAGAGCTACTTGTGCCTAAAGTTGGTATGTTACATTCATAAGCGATAGTCATATTCATTAAAAAAAGTGCTCACTGTAACTAATTAATCAACTAATGATCAGGAAAAGGTAAGTAAAGACCTAGCTGTCTGGCTGAATTTAGTTGCCTTCTCATTGTTTCCGCCACCTATACCATGGAATTAAAATAGTCTCAAGAGTTAAGAAACTTCTCCAATTTATTTTTATGATAGAAGCATGAAGTGCTACTTTTTCTATGTGTTGATATCTGTCAGATATAGTCTCCTTTCATACTGAAAGACATCAGTCCTTCATGTGATGGAGGATTATCTGTTTTGCCACCCATAATCTGGCTTTGATCCCTCTTATCTCTCTTCCTGAAAGGGTGTCACCATTTCACTAATTCTCTAGCAACCTGCAGAGTTCCAAACAATGCACTGTTTTAATTTAAGTAGAAACATATCTATCCAACCATTCACACGTACAGCTATTTTAATGACTTGAACCTTTTCAGATTTTCTGAAATGATTTGTCTAAATATCAGGTTCTTAATTTAGGATAATGAGAAGGGAAAATTATGCTTCCAGAAGAACAACTAATGTATGTCTTATTTTTTTCTCCTATCTTAAAGTCATTCCACAAACAAGACAATTCAATTTCTTTCACAATCAGAACATAGAGTCATTGAATGGACAAATGTATGCTGAGGTTCAGAAGTAATACCCTCAAAACCAGTGTGAGCCTGTTGAGTCAATTCAACATAGTAAACATTTAATGAACTCTTGCTCCATGCTCGACATTGTGTTTGATAAACAGATTTTTTAAATATCAACATAATTTCTGCTCTTATGAAAAAATATAGTCCATAGGCATATAATAAATAATTAAAGATATAGTGAGTAATATAAAGGAGGATATTCTGTGGAGTTAAATACAAACAGTACAGGAAAATCTCTAGGATCAGGAAATATTTCCCTGAGGAGGTTATATTTTAGGTGAAATTTGTAAGATAATGGAAATTAACTATATACAGACTGAAGATGGATACTATTTTTCACAAGAGCCACAACTTCTCTGACTTTAGCATAAATGCTAACATAAAGTCATGTCAAACCCATGACTCATTTCTTAAGTAAACAAAAACCTGATTACAGACAGAATATCAGGCCTTGAATAAATTTATTCAGTCTCTCAACATTTATTGAGTGCCTACTATGTTCCAGACATTTTTATATGTCCTAGGAATACAATCCGTAATATGGCAGACAAAGTCTTCATGATCAGGGAGCTTATTTCTAGTGAGAGATGGACAACAAAATAATAAGTAAGGAAATATCAGGTACTGATAATTATTGAACATTGACTGTGGGGTTTCCTTTTGATTAGATAGGAGGTACCATTTAAGAAGAAACATGAATTATAAGAGGAATACAGTCAAGTGAGGATTGAGAGAGTGACATCCAAAGAAGATCTAACATCAAGTATAAAAGACTGTAGGCAGGAAAACATGGCCCACTGGAAGGACAGGCAGACCACTATGACTGGATCATACAGGGTTAATTGAGAGACTAAAGATAAGTTAGAATGGAAGCAGGTTCATGCATGGTTTTGAACTTAGGGAAAGATTTTGTAATTTAACTTAAATATGGAGAGGACCAAGAACTTCACCATCCAATATGGCAGGCACTGCCCACATGTGTCTATTGAGCACTTACTATCTAGCTAGTTCAAACTGAGATGCACTGAAGGTAAAATACACATCAGAAAAACAATGTAAAAAATATCAGTAAAAATTTTGTATGGACCCCATATCGAAATGATAATATTTTACATCTGTTGTTTTAGAACATACTATTTTTATTTATTTCACCTGCTTATACTTTTTTAAATGCAGATATTAGAAAATATAAAATTACATATGTGGCTTATATTTGTGTCTCATATTTCTGTTGGATAATACTGCCCTAAAAGCTTCAAGGGAAAGAGTGATATGAAACCGTTTTTTTTTTAAGATCATTGTAACTGCTCTGTGGAGAAGGGCTGGAAGAAAGCAATAGTAAAATCAGAAGAATCAAAGAAATATTTAGAAAAATGGTAATGGTGACCTGATTGATAGTAGTGGAGCTAACAGAAAAGGATAAGATTTATGATATTTTGGTGGATAAGCTGACTTTATATTTTTATTGACTGAGTTAAGAGGAAGGGGAAGAAATAATTCCAAAAACTGAAGCCTCAGGTTCTTAACTTGAACAACTGATGGTAGCATTTAATTAAATGAATATGGGAAGGAAGGACAGCTTCTGGTTAGTAGCAGGAATCAGGTTTCTGCCTTAGAACATTAAGTTTGACGTATTTGTTAAATATCCAAGTGAATGAGTTAAAAGGGAATTTTGCATAAAACTAAATTTTGGGGAGAGATTAGAACTAAAGATGTAAATTTATAATTCATAAGTGTGTAGATGTAAACACCATATTTGGGAATAGATGGCATCACCCAGTGATAGTTCATAGAAAAAAAAGAAGAGTCAAATGAAAGAATATTGGGGAATGTCATCATAAAGAGGTTTAGCAAAAAGGAGAATCCAGTTGAGATCAATAAGGGACATTTGGTGACTTAGAAGAAAAAAGAGTGGTAGCACAAAAGTCAAGTAAAGAAAGTCTTCTATATTAGAAGGAGGGAGTGGTCTACTTCATCACATACTATTGAGAAATAAAGACAGAGAAGTGAGTATTCTGTTTGGTTACACAGAGGTCTTTGGTGACCTTGACTTAAACAGCCTGGGTAGAGTGGTGGTGCCAGAAACTGCATCGAAGTGGAATGAGGGGAAATTGTGGATGAAGAAGAGGAGACAGTGAATATGATAAGTTGTTCAATATTTACTCTGAGAGGGAAGAGTGAAATGGGACCATAGCTGGAGAAGGATATGGCAATACGAGGACATTTTCTTGTTTGTTTCATTAAAATAGTAGATAGTATACTATTTTAAATGCTGGTTGAAGTGAACTCATAGTGAGGAAAGGAATGATAGTACAGAGAGAAAAAGAATAATTGTGTGAGTGCCATTTTGAGAAATCTAGATGGAACTCCTTAATAGGAACGAGGATAGATCATCCATAGTCATAGTAGAAGGCTGAGAGTACAATAAGATCTCCATGTGAGGTGTGTGTATATGAGGTGGGAGAGTTGGAGGGAGGGGTAAAGGGCAGCAAAATGAGCTGTTGCAACTAATTTGAAGAAAGCAGAATTGGTGTGAACTATTTTTTTCTAAAGTGTAAATGTGAACATATTAGGGAAGTGTAGAAATATCTCTAGGTAATGTGTGTGTCATATGAGATTTGTGACTGTGGATTTAAAATTGAAGCCAGTCTTCACAGTTGTATAGTTTTTTCAACAACATATTAGAACTTAAAGAAGGAAGATGTTCCTAGCAAATTCTGTAGCAAAGATCATAGAAAGCTACTTGTTTATTCTTTCTCTTTATGTTGCCTCATGTTCTCTTAGTTTGGCCTGAAAAAAATGTTCCCAACTCAACTCAATCCTAGTATACTTTCTGGATTATGATTGTGATCATGGACAATGATGGGTTTTTTCCTTATATAAAAGACAAACATTTAATTTCATATAGGTGCTTCCAATTTCCTACTTAGTCTTCTGACGTTCACTCTTAACCTTTAACATTTTTACCTCCTTCCACTCTTAACTTGGTTTTTTCCTTTCCACATGCTGCACTGGTCACAGTTCCCTGTTCTCTCTTCCTTGAAAAATCTCTTTTCTTTGACTCTTCCATCCTTCCTCCATCCCTTTTTCTTCTTTAATTTCCTTCTCAAAACCTCTTGTATATTCATTCCCTATAATATCATATTAAGTAAATTGTATTGTGCTAGCCCTTTCATATGGAGTATGTTTTCTCAGTAAGGTACTGATATTTCTTATAAATTCTTCTCTAGAGGTTATTTTCTTAAATGGTCCTAAACTCCATGTAAAGAGCACCTGTCATTACTATTTAATTAATTAGAGATCCACTTTCCTTTTATAGCTGTGTAGTTTTTGATGAATTTGTCTTAGAAATTAAACTGACAATAGAAAATTCTTGTTGCATACAGCAAAAAAAAAATAAGTACAAGCCGGAGATCCTTTATGAGTGGCACTGGGAGTTGGGGGTATGTTTACCCTTGGCTAAGGTGATAGGTGTCAGACTCATTATCTGAGACTAGCCTGAGAATCATACTGTCTTCATTCTCCAGCCTCGTCATTGACATACACTTCCTTCATTTTTAATGTTTAAAAGTTGTATGATGATTCTTTCATTAACCCTGGCTCTTTTATAAAGAAACACTGTCACCTAATCAATAACTACTTCTACTGAAGTACAAAATAAAATTAACATTTATTAAGAAAGCTTTTAAATGCTTTCAAAAAGTCAAATACCTGACATTTTTAAACACTCTAAATATAAAAGGTTACATTTAAATGGTGACTGTTGCTGACAACAATTATAATATTCCCAGTATGTGTTATACAAAGTTCAAAAAACTACAGGTTGATTATAATTATAGTCATTAACCACAGGAATCTGTCAGTATTGAATTCCAGCTACAATGACAACCTAGTTCATTGCCTCCCTAACTTCAGACTCCATTACTGGGACATTTGAACACCCAACATTGCTCTAACACCTGAAGATCAATCTGTCCCTAATCAGAGGAAATATAAAAACCTGTTAGAGCCCCTGTCCCAGCAGCGATCAGATTTCATCTACCCTTTTTGTTTTTATTATTAAGAAAATATTGGTGTACAGCATTGCATATGTTTTAAGAGTGTAGGAAAACACCACAACTATAAGATACCAGACCATACATACCACCAAAGCTCAAATAATCCTTGACCACTGGCCATTGTGACCCCTCTACCATTAGCTAGTACACACCTCTCCCTTCCCCTAGCTTTCATCTACTCTTGCTTGTTCCCTGTGATCAAATCTTTGCGTGGTATCCAAGTTGAAGAAACTGGATTCCTGTTTTTGGTCCTTCACTTCTTGTTCTCATTACCCTCTCTGTCTCTTATTACCCTTCTGACCCTTTGGGTCACTGACAACTACCCTTTTGCTACCAAATTACCCTAAAAGCCAACCTTAACCATGTGTTAGATGCTCAGTGTTATTTAACACAATCTTCTTGATATCAACTGCCTAGCTGGGTAGGACGCCTAACATTGCCTTCTGCTGTAATCTGCACAGAATACTTATACTACTCTGTTGAGTATATCTAATCTCCAGGATTCTGGACACACCCTTTCTGGTCTATCCTACAGATATCCATTGCCTTTAGTCCTTTGAAATTGTTATTCAATATAATTATTTGCATAGGAATTGAGTTATTTGACTTCATTCTCTAAAGAATAAATAAGTCTAAAAAACTGGCCTTCAGGCGATTGATTCAATTTGTTTCATATTTAAAGCATGATTTTTCGTCTTTATTTGAGGCTTCCTAGGCACACATTCTAACTAGAACAGTGAAGATGAAACTTGGTTAAAATCGGTCAAACAACTAAAGAACTGTTAAATAACTGCTTCTGAAGAGAGAAAAGCAAAACAAAGGCATTTGGAGGGTGTTGATTCTTAATAGGATGAACTTCATGGGAAAATTGGGTATCTTTTAAAGTGAAGTTTGGGAGAAATGGTTCTAAGCATGGGATCTTAATAGATAAATACACCAAGGGATATGACAAGACATAGTAAAGGGCTTTCTTATTACACAGTAGGTAAACACTGGGGCAAAAAAGTAGAAGCAATTCATAGGCTCGGGTTTGCATTTCAAAAAAGTGAAAAATAACGTGAAAAAAGATTATGTGAAAAGTGGGGGTACTCCTGAAGTGAACGGAAACAGAATCTAGTTAGGTTGGTAATTGGAACCAAGGTGAAAGCAAAGGGGGTAAAAATAAAAGTGATAAGTTTCTGCAGAACGAATTTGGGAAGATTGCAGTAAGAGCTGTGTGAAATTGAATGAGTGCAAGCAGGAAATGGCACAGAATAGAAATGCAAAGTATTAAAGGTCCTTCAGTAGGGCCCTAAGGGTTCTGCCTGTCATCCACCAGTAATAATAATAAGAGTTAAAGAGACCTTCTGTGTCTGAACTGCTATATGCAAAAAGCATGGCAGGACAAAGTAAGGTTATTCAAAGAATAAAACATCAGGTTTACAGTAAGACAAGAAAATACCATAGACCAAGTTTGAGTGTAAAATAAAGATAAACCTAACAAAGGAGGAGAATAAAAAAAAGAGCTAACATATATAAGATGACACAAAAGTCCATCCACTTGACAATTTTGGTTTTCTGAATGATAGGCAGACATGAACTTTGCCTAAATGGCACCCTTTTTGATCTGGCAATTAAGCCTTATTTTTTTTTTTGAAATTTCCTCTTGACTTTGGGAATGAAGTCTTGAAATCCTTTTTGAAGTCACATGAACTAATGCTTTAAATATTGTAAATTATGGGTCAAGAAATCTTGGAAAGAAAATCTTAAACTTTATTTTCATAATAGTGGCATTTATATTATTTATATATAACACTTTCCTTTGTAGAGTGAAGAATGTCAGTGACCATTACCACACCCCCTGCAACACACTCCACACACCACCATTATTGTCAACATTATAGGAAAGGAAACTTTTCCTGAAGAGATTCTATGAATTAAAATAGAGAACTTTTAAGGAAGAAGAATAGGTTAAGAAAAAATGCTCTATAATATTATAAAGCACAAATTCAAATGATGTAATTTATAAACATCATCATAATGTTATTTCATGCATGATGTTTTTATTGAGATGAGGCTTTTCCCATCCCAGAGAGTTGCTGAGATTGGTAAATAAATGGATAGATTGTTTAAGACAATGATGTTACCCTAAATGGAAGGATGTGCTCAGGGATTTTGAATTTTTCTTTTTTTCTCACTATTTTAGTGGTATTTTATGTGATATATTTTCTTTTATATCAGTGTTGAGTAGGAAAATCACCCAATATATGCTTAATTATAATCTTGCCCCTTTTGTATCTTCCAAATGTACAATGCACAGCTGTTTTTAAATCACCATTCAGCATGTTATTTAATTTTTATTAGTCTACATTACTATAAGCATTCAGTGAAAATGAGAGTGAAATCTAATATGGCCTCTAAAATCAATGAGCCATCAAAGAGTTGACAATAATTTTGATAGAAGTTTAGAATACTTAATTATTTTCACCCAAAATATAGATGCTGAATTTAATCTTTGCTCCCAATAATAGCAAATGCCTAGGTTTTTCCACTTATAGATTTGTTTTTGCAAGTGAACACAGTATAGAAAAAAACTAACTTTTAATGCTTAGTAATTTTTCACATCCTATTTAGGTTATAGTCTCTCTCTCCCTCCCTCCTCCTTCCCCTTCCTCTCTCTCATAGACATACACGAACATTCACACAGTACTACTTTTTTTATCTTTGGTACAGCGTTCCATAATTTTTCCACATATTTCAACTTTTCTGGAACGGTCAGTCAGTAACTTGGTTACTTAGTAAAAATAGAGAAGAAACCGTTCTCCTTTTCCATCAAATCTTTCATACATGATTCTACTGCTCTCTGCTTTCGTCATTTATCCATCTCCACACTTTACTCATATCTTTTCCTATAACTCTGGCGCTCCGATTCTCCTCCCTCAATCCCCATGTACTCAGAGGTTATCTCTCCTCTCGTCCAAGATGAGACATAATAACATTAAAACAGCTAATGTTTATTGAGTGTCAAGCTTCTGAGAACTTTATAGATATGAATTCATCTAATCCTCATCATAACTCTGTGATATATGTGCTATTATTATTTTATTAATTGTCATTACTATACTCATTTAGTAGATGGGGAAATTGAGGCATGGATAGACTATAAATTTCTTATGTATTCAAAGTGGTAAAGACAGAATTAAATTTCCAAATAGTTTGATTTCAGAGGGTATATTCTTCATTAATGTATTGTTTTAAAGTGAAGAAATTTAAGATACTGAGTAGTCTCAAATTTTCCCTACGTAGAGCACTAAGGTTTTCTCCTATATTATTCCAAAGATTCAAGAAAGTTTCAGAAACTTAAGCTAACAAAAGGGAAAAATCAGGTGTCTTATTCTTGAAATTTTCTTCTGTGGATTTGAAGAATCCTTAGACAGAAGAAAGTTGTAGAGTTTTAGATCATCTATCTACCACCTAAAAAGGCTGCCAGTTCACTGTTCTTGTTGACTGTCTTGATATCTATTTTCAATATACCCATCTCTCCTGTTGAGGTGGTTTTAATGATTTAAGTCATCAGAAAAGGGAAGTGACTTGGATTTCAACTGATGAATGACTGGGATAAACAACATTAAGAGTGGGTGAAGGAGTAGAGAAAATATGGTGACTGTAATTGTTCCCTTTTCATATCTAAGGGATACAACTAACTTTTTTTTTCTGGGAAGGTGATACAGCAGGGAGCACTCCAGCAACTTGGGAACAACAAATGCACTGAGACTATTACCTGAGGAATCACACATATCTGGATTCATATACATTTGAGTGCCTGCACGGTGGACAACAACTGTGACTGTAGCTTTGGGAGCCGCAGTGACAGAGACAGTCAGTAGGATCAATTAATAGGGCAGCAGATACAGCCTAGAGTCCCAGAGAGAGACCTGAATATTACTGGTGGCACACATGCTTAGCTTGAGTGAAGTCCAAAGAAGAGGAGTAGAGATTTGAACTCCTATCTCCACACAACTTAGAAGTCTAATAGGGAACACAAAGGAGAGGACCGCTCTCCTCCTCTTCTGCCCCTTAAAATCCGTATTCCAACAAAGAAGAACTCTATCAGATAGACTGCTGGAGCCAGTTCTGGTAGCCCTGAGAAAAGGGTTGACCCCAGTAATACTCACAAAGGCTCACTCACACCCTGCAGACCACAACAGCTGTCCTCCCTTCTTCACATCCACCTCCCCAATAAAGTTTCCACCCTCCACCTGCCTGACTCAGCAAGAGATCCTTACTATGGAAGGCTGTTAGGATCAAAAATATAAGGCAAAACCAGAATGCTACCTGTATATAAAATAAAAAAAAAATAATCAACTCAGCTACGAGGAAACAATAAGGGGGAAAGAGCTCAAAATACTTTGAAATCTCAAAGCATTTTTGTCATCACAATGGGATGAAACCTCATCAGAAACAAATTTTGGAGACATGGAAATTATATATTTTAGCAAATAAAGAATTCAAAGTAGCAATTGTAAAGGAATTCAAAGAGATAAAAAGAAAAGAAAAAAACAGAAGAAGTACAAGAATAAGGAACAAAATAAAAATTAAAAAAATTCAACAAGTTTAAAATTAATGAGCAGAAGACAGAAAATAAAGTTTCATAAAAGAAACCAATGGAAATTTATGAGGTAAATAATGAAATAATAAACAAGATCATGACTATCAAGGAAAGTTATGGAAACAGATTTGGCCAAGTGGAAAAAAAAATAGATCAGTTATTTGGAAGCTAGAAATGTAGGAGTCAGGTGGAAGAGAGAAATTAAATATAAAAATAATGAAGAAAAATGCTGAGAGCTATCTGAATCCATTAGTAGACACAACATACAAATAATGGGCATCCCAGAATGTAAAGATAGAGGAAGGAAACAGAACATATTCAAAGACAAAATTACTGAAAACTTCCCAAACCTGCGGAACATAAGTCAATAAAGCCAACAGAATGACTGGTTATCTAAATGCAAGAATAATTACACCGAGGCATATAATTTTGAAACTATCAAAAGCCCAAGGCAAAGAAATAATATTAAAGGTAGCCATGGAAAAATTAAGTAACTAAGAAATAAAGGTACTCTCACCCGACTCCAAGATTTAAAAAACAGGAATTAAAAAAAAAATTACACGAAGTTGTTAAAAGATATATTATGTTCCTGAACTGAAAGAATTAATACAGTTAAACTGGCTATATTACCTCAAGAAATGCACAGATTTAATGTAACCCCATCAAAATTCCAAAGACATTCTTCACAGAAGTCAAATGAAAAAAATCATGAAATTTATCTGAATAGCAAAAGCATTCCTGAGAAAAAAGAACAAAATTAGATGTGCCATTCTCTCTGACTTCAAACTATATTACAGAGCAACAGTAATCAAGTCAGCATGGTATTAGAATAATAACAGACATACAAATCAATGGAATAGAATTGACAATTGAAAGTCATGAATTAAATCCACCCATAAATGGACAATTAATTCACAACAAAGGAATAAAGGGCATAAAATAGGGCAAGGACAGTCTCTTGAATGAATTTTATTGGGAAAACTGTAAGCCACATGCAAAAGGTTGAAACTAGACCAAAACCATACAGAAAAATTAATTCAAAATATATTAAAGATTTATCTGTAAGGCATGAAACCATAGAGTACAAAATGGAAAACATAGGCAAAACAGTCTTTGATGTTGACCTAATACATATCTTTAGGGATTGAACTCTAATAACAAGGGAAATAAATCCAAAATAAGTAAATGGGACTACATGAAACCAAAAAGCTTCTGCAAGTACAGGAGATTTTTATCCAAACAAAAAGACATCCTATTGAATGAGAGAAGATATTTGTACATACATATATGACAAAGGGTTAATATCCAATATATGTAAAGAACTCATAAAATTCAACAACAGGAGGTCTTAACAGACACTTCTCCAAAGAAGACATACAGATGACAAATAGTCATATAAGTATATTTAATAATGTCTCTTGTTATTAGGAAAATGCAAATCAAAACAATGTAAGATTGCACCTCACACTGCGAGAATGGCTATTATCCCAAAGAATGAAAGCAATTTCTGGAGAAAAGAGAACTCTTATGCACTGTTGGTGAAGTGTAAAATGTGCAACCATTATGAAAAGCAGTATGGAGATTGCTCAAAAAAACTGAGAATGTGAATTCCGTATGATCCAGTTTTCCCTCTGCCAGATATTTACTCTAAAAGCACAACAACACAGAAATATGCGTGTACCATATTTATTGAAGCATTATCTACGATAGCCAAGAGCTGAAAACAAGCTAAGTGCTCATGGACAGATGAGTGGGTAAATAATTTGTCTGTTAAATATACAAATGAAATACTACTCAACTATCAGAAAAAATAAAATCCTGTCACTTACAACAACATGAATGGACCTAGAGGATTAAGTTTCATGAGATGAGCTGGAAGGAGACAGATATCATATAATATGACTCACCTATTATATAGAGAAACCAAATTAAATCAAACCAAAACAGACTTTTAGTTAATAAAACCAAGTAAGGGGTTGCAGAAAGGGAAGGGGCATGCAAATTGGGTAGGGAGGATCAATTATAGAGTGAAGGTAGAACTTAAATGGTGGTGGACTTAATATGTAAAGATATGACCTTGCTGTTATGTACTACTTAAACCTATATAATGTTATGATGCAATGTTTATTCAATAAAATTAATTTTAAAAAATGAGTGTAAGTAAAATTCTTTAACAGGGAGAGGTTGAAGCTGGCAGCTATATCTTTAAATCATAGTTAAAGAAGCTGATGTCACAAATGTAGGCAAAACCTCTTTTTCATTTGTTACGATTTTTACAATGTGGAATGTAGACTTTAAATTTATTTTTATTTTATTGAGTCTTTACAAAGTATGGGAAACGTGTTGTTACTGAAATGAGAGCATGTTGAATCTATGAAAAAAGTTGCCCCTTGGAGTTAAGCAATATAATTTCATTTTCAACACTGAAAACTATGCTAAGGATAGAAATATTGAGGATTATTTACCTTTTAATATTCATGATTATAATTTGATTTTCATCAAATTATACTTACTTGTAATGTTAAAAATTCATTGGAGGATAAAAATATTGAGATCTTGAATCCTATTTCCGTCCATTTTTAATAAGGACCTTGAGGTACCTCAAGGTCCAGAATATCACTAGAATTTGTCTTAAATGGTCTTCACCATACCCTCCTTTACATATTTGTGCAATTTCATCTTCAGAATATAAGATGGTATTATCTAAATTCAATTCATGCATTTGTTTCAAGGTTAAAATATCCCCGCCCCTCACAGAGAAGGGAGAAGAAAATGCTTTATTTAATGTTAATGGAAAATTTTCACCTGTGAAATAGCTTCAGACTGTGAAATTAAATTTCTTCATGTATGTTATATGCACAATTGCTTGGCTTCCTCTATCTACCCCAATCTGTGTTCACTTTGGATTCCCCCCAAAAGATATTTAAATACCGTATTTCATAGAAAGTATACCAAAAGATCTGAGCATGAAGGATCATTTCTATGACCTTTGGGAAAATTACTTTTTAAATATTACATCTCCAAATAGATTGTTAGATTATTAAGAAGAGGACACAAGATTACATATGCAATTTCCTACAGTGCATCACATAGGAGAGGTGCTTCATAAAGATTTAATCATGTTTATCTGAAAGAGCAGGAGCACTTGACCACTAATATCCCAGATTACTCAGCAACTTGGTTGTCTATGAAGAGGTTTATGTCTATGGACATATCTACGATCCATGAAGTAACAGCATGAACATCATCTGGGAACTCGTGAAGTGCAAAATCTCAGTCCCCACTTTAGACTTTCTCCATCACAATGTGCAGTGGAACAAGATCTGGTGATTTGCATGCACATCAGTGACCATTCTATTGCATTTAGGGATGACCTAACTAATTTTATTTTGAATAGTTCTTTCTTTATCTTATATCTCTTCTTGCTATTCTCTCTCTCTCTCTCTCTCTCTCTCTCTCTCTCTCTCTCTCTCTCTCTCTCTCTCTCTCTCTCTCTCTCTCTCTCTCTCTCCC
>RJWH01004889.1:57301-77751 GCA_004363575.1 Solenodon paradoxus | reverse complement strand
CTTCTTAACCTTATATCTCCTAGGTCAAAGTCAACTGTTATTTCTCTCCAAAATCATGGGCTACAATATTATTTCCTTTAATTAATGAGCAGGGTCTTAATAGGGAAATACTTTCCCCAAATAGAATTATTTCTGATTCTCATAGCTATAGAAGCTTACTCAATGTGTGATAAGAGGCAAGGTAACAATGTGATGAGGCAAGGCAACTAGAAGAAATTTATTCTGAGTTTTCAGAACATAGGGGATTTTTATCTTCTCCTAATGTGGATTTTTACCGCGTTTTGTCTCTCTAAAAGCCAAACTGCTTCAGAATTTAATGAGATTATATGATATATTATCATCATTTGTGAATGCAATTATCAGGTATGATTAATCCTGCTTCTTTCCGAAGCAGTATTCGGTGTTATTTTTTTCTCTCCTGGTGGGTATTTGTGTCACTCTTATTTTATGAACTTTGACCAGAACTACTGCAGAAAGGAGAGGAAAACAAATGAGATATTTGGATTAAGGCTTTCTATGACTAATTTATGTGGGCTTTTATAAGAGCCTGAGAGAAAATAATCTCACAGAAATTCACATCATGTAGAATATAAACAATTTAAATCTTAATATGCACATATTACATATATATAATTTGTAGAAGAAAAATAATACTGAATATTTCTTGCTGATATAAATTCACACATTTGATTAAATTAAAACAATATCAGCTCCTTGTATGTGACTTTTTCCAGACACTTATGTAGGACTTACATTTCAGGGAAGATATAGATAATTAGCCCTAGATTACAGAAATCTATTAAAGAAATAAAATGGTAAGTCTGAGGTAATTCCTCCATGCATTTAAGCAATATATATTTTATACCCACAGGTTCCAAACCCATTCATAAATTGTTTAGCAATTAATTTTGCCTGAATCCCTGAGAATTACTGTCACCAAGAATGAACCAAGAATACATTTTGAGGTCGTCCAGCTGTTGGGTAGCCACTGTGTCATCTTATTACCACTATTACTTCTACTACCACACAAGCAAGACAATGTAAGCTCTTAGTTTTTTCTCAGAGGAATAGGGTAAATTTGTCAGACTTGTATGTAGGTGCACGTAGGTTAAAACCAGGACCCATAGTTATTTAATTTCAAACTACCAATGAGTCTAAAAGCCTTACCTGGTCAATTGTAAAACCAGAATTATTACAAATTACAAAGAAGAAATTCTTCTTCCAAAGAAGCTCTCTTCCAAAAACATCTAGTTGGCAGCTACCTTCTTAATTCCCTGTCTGTGCCTGAATCTAAGAACTGCCTTTTACCACCACTTGTGCCCCGAGATTTCACATGACTGAAAGACTTGGTTAGATGTTGAAACAGATACAAAAATGAATGAGGGGGATACTTAAACTGAGAAAAAACAAAGTGACTTGTCTTCAGCTGCAAAAATATAACAACAGATCTGTGACTAATTAGAAGTGTTCAGTTATCAGTTGAATTGAACAGTTCTTCAAACTTTGGGGGAAATTAAAGAGAACAGCTCCTCATCAGTAACAGTTTTAGAATGCCAATATGTAATCTTACAACTTCATTTTGTACCTATGAAAACTGTGGCCCGGATACTGTGCCTTGTTCAAAGCTAAGTAAAACAAAACTTGTATCATCTGAGAGAGGCCAGTACTGACTTTTCAGCATAATGTGTGACTAGTATTCCCTGGTCAAGTCTATCTACTATCATTTGGCTTAGACTAGGAGTTTCCTCCTCTGAGCTAGGAAAGGAAATTCTGTTCTAACATAAATCATAATGACATAAAATACAATTTATGATTTAAATTGGGTGGCAGTAGGGTCTCGCAGTCTATGACTCTTCCAATACTAAGATTTTAGCCAAAAATTCTACAAGTGCCAAAGCTAAAAATGATTCATACTTTTTTTTAAAGGAAAGGTACAGGTAGGAATGAAGGCAACTAGACAGGCAGTAGGAAGAAGTACAATATTTATTTTTATTTAGTTGTATGTCTTGGTTGTCACTCTCACCAGCCTGAGATGTAATCCCTGGTCCTTGGAAATATGAGGACTGTAGTTCGTCTGGAGACAGTTGACCAAACCAGTACTCCATCAGTGCATGCCAAAATTGATTCATACTAAGCATGGTGCCATCCACAGTAGAGCACAGCTCCTCCCTTTTAAAGAAAATAGAGCTTTCAGTTACTACATAATCATATTTTCCTTGAACTAGACTTTTGAAAGGACAGTTGTGTTAGAGTCACAGTGGAAATATGAGCCAATAATGTAGATATGCTATAAAGATCTATTGATGAGGGCAGGAGTGATCCAGATACCCAGAACAAGTGAAAAGAGATATGTCAAGATGAGAAGTCCATGGGAAGAAACTACAAAGGCAAAGTACAAAAAGTTAGAAGATTTTTAGTATCATAAACACTCTGCTTTGAACTGGATGTGATAGCTCACAAAGGATAGTGATTGATATAGGCAATACTATTCATTCAACATGACAACTGCACTTTCTAATAAAATAGACAGTTTTCCTGTTTCCACACACTGATTTTAGGGTTTATTTTCTCAATGTACCAAATTATAGTGTTATTCCTTATATTCTGAACTATCATGCCTTCTTAAATGATTCTAAATTTGCAGTTTGACAGCACTGAGTCAGGCATATTTTCTCTTTTGGGTCTTCCCAATATGTAGCATGAACTTATAAAGTGGTAGTGGACATAGGTGGCAATTTGTGTTCATCAAATAGAAGCTCTCTACATCCAGACTATAAGGACTAGGTACATATATATGACATGATTTCAGGCATCAGGAAGACTTGGGCATTTTTTCTGTCCCTCACTCATCCCTCTCTCAACTAGACATACAGTTCTACTGTCCAAAAGTTATTATTATAGTTTAAGACCTTAATCTCTGGTACAATCTTAGCCCACTCAGCAAAGTGTTACTATCATTGACAGCTTTGTGTGACGTATCTGAGTTCTTATTTATAAAAGAAAAGAGAAAATCAATAAGGGGGCTCCTAGGGCCCTAATTCAGGTAAAGTCTACAACATCAGTGGTAGACAAGTACATGTAAATAACCTACTTGAAAATTTGCCTCACACAGGCCTGCCCCAGAAGTTCATCAGGAAAGTGAATAGATTGTTGTAGGCTTTCAAAACTGGAAGGGACTTCAGTGGATACAACAGAGACTAAAAGAGGTAAAAACAACTTGTCTAAAATTACAAAAGAGAGTGATAGAGCTCTGATTCATTACAGGCACTTAATATTGTTTGACTTGAATAGATTTTTTCAATTAGAGAAGCTATGTGATAAAAACAGTGTTTTTATCTCTTTGAAATACTGCTTTGCTATATGTAACTTTCCAACACTATACTTTTAATGGAGTGTTTCCCTCCAAGTGTATGTAGATCCTTAACATTTTCTTATAGAAATCTCTATTACCTGAAATAAGCCTAGTCTTGAGGTCTACACACTCCATAGAATTCACCTGTGCAATAATTTTTTCATTCATTTAAAATTCTTTATAGTATCTGGGCTAAATATTTTATTTATTTTTAATTAATTTTGTTTATGTTCTGCATCATCATAAATCAAATCTACATGTAACACATTGAATTTACCAAGGGGTCAATTGTATGGTGGAAGAAGATTTCGAATGGTGGTGGTGAATTTAATCTGCTTCTACTTTAACCATTTATCTTTAGTCTCCAAGGACTTTGTATTATCTTGCAAAGTGATTCTTATCTTCTTTCTTATAGTGATGGTAATTTTTGTCTTGTTTTATTGTGTTTTCTGTTTATTTTATTTAAGTCACAGTATATTGTAACATTATAGAGTTTTAAAATGTGTATTATTGGAAATCAATACCTTTATATATTACATTAAGTTCACCACTAGCAGTTCAATTCTTTATTTTTGGTTTTTAGTTAAATTATTTTAAGGGCAGGTGGGTCTCAAGAGTAAATAATGAATTGTGTATTTGAATGACTTCACTGAAAGTTAGGCTACATTATATTAACTCAGAAATGCCAGTCTGATGTAGGTCAAATGGAGGTTTTTCCCCAAATAGCACTTGTGTACATTTCAGCCTTTTTTATTACTGATATGGTGCAAAAGTTTTACTCTCATCCTGGGATGGATTTTGAGTATTTCATCCTGTGATAGTGGTAACAGATTATGATTTTTTTAAAGATACAGTTTTGCTTTTTAGCATCATTTGTTTCTCTTTCATCAAACTTTAAAAATGTTCTAGTTAGAACCACAAGGGAACTATATGCTGTCTTTCAATGTTTATATTAGAAGATTTAATGTAAGAAATAGAATGTCACTGTGGTAATTGTCCATTTCTCCTACCTTAAGAACATTTCAGAGTGAAGTGTCTTTAGATAGCAGTGCTCAGCAAAAGGCATTTGTGCTGCTTTATCTTTCATTTTTCATTCTTTCATCTTCATGAATGTTTTTTGAAGGCCTTTGCCAAATGGGTTTACCAAGTCTAGGCCTGCTGGGTGTTTTTGCATTTGCTACATGACCTGTGCCAGAGGAGGAGTGAACTAAAGAGAATTGTCAAAACCAGTTAGAGGCTACTGGAGCACTGGAGAACTTAAAATTAACAAGAGTTTATGATTCTAGACAAATCCCTCCTCCAAAATAATTTCTGACTATAGCATTTAATTTTTTAAATTTCTCAAATGATTTACAACTCCATGGTAGAGACTGCTGAAAATAGGGGAACTCTGAGGATGTCACTCTCCTGCAGGGAAGGTGGAGAGATGGCAACTTTAGGAACATGAGGGCTTGGTCTTGAATGGGTGTTAGGAGTAAGACATTTACAACTATAATGACAATCACATTGAAAAATCACAGTATATGATTAGGGACTTGAACATTGCCACCAAATCCTGATCTGCCTTTGCTAGATGTATTACTTTGAACAATTTAAGCTCTGTGGATCTACCTCCTTATATGTGAAGACCATTCATAAGCAGTTGCTATGAAACTAAAGGAAGGTAATACATGTAAAGCAGTTGTGAAGAGTCTAGCACATAGTGAGTGTTCAATAAATGGAAAATGGCATTAATGTTTTATTCTCAATATTTAGTATGGCTCTCTAGGCTTCTGCTCTAATTGAGGCATCCCTGAAAATTGATTCAGCTTGTTAAATTGTTTTTAAAAATCTATTGAGGTATAACATACACACCATAAAAATGACATATTTTAATTGTACAATTAAATGATTTTTAGTGATTTTATCAAGTTTTGCAACCAGTGCCGTAAACCAGCTTAGAAAATTTTTATAACAACCACCCCCAGGCAACCACTAATCTACATTCTGGCCCTATGGATATCTATTCTGAAGCATTCCTATAAAAGGAATCATACAAAATGTGGTCTTTTGTGACTGTCCACTTTCACTTGTCATGACATTTTCAGAGTTCATCCATAACTTAAGATGAATCTATATTTCATTTCTTTTAATGGCTAAATAATATTCCATGATGTAGATATGCCACATTTTTTTCCATTCATCAGTTGATGAGTATATGAGTTTGTTTCTACTTTGACTATCACAAATAATACTGCTATGAACAGTTACATGCAAATATTTGTGTGGACGTATGTTTTCTTATCTCTTGAGATGATAATTAGAAGTGAAATTCTGGTGATATTGCTTTTAATATTAGCATTTTCATTTACTATTGTATCATAATTCATATGGTAAATAGTAGGATTCAGTGCACTGATTTTTATGGCAAAACAAAGTAATTAACTTCTGATACCCCTTAAAGATGTGTCCCTCGAAACCAAACTAAATAAAAAGTGATAGCCACTAAGTAAGTAAAAAAATAAAAATTCCTGTAGGAAAACAAGTTTAATCATAGGATGGATCATTTGAAAACATTTTATTTACATCACCTTTAAGAGAATTATAAACCCCTCAAGTTCTGTCTTGTCTACAGTTTTGTAGTTAACCATCTGAATGTCAATAGGACATATGATGCCTCAGGATGGCATGAATTTCTCAGTGATTAATAGAGGGTATAAATAATGATGTCTGAATCTGGGCATCAATGCAAAGAATATATATCTTGTGACGCCCCTGCTTTTTTTTTCCTGGGATGGACAAATCAGCCCTTAACAGAAGTGGGAGAGAAGAGGAATGCTTTCAGTGGAAGGAAATATAATTTTGTAACAAGGAAAACTACACATCGCGTGTTCACAGTGAAAGCATCTGGGGTTTTTTAATTCTCCACTATGGTGTTGTATTTAGACGCCCCTTATTTAAAACAATACGTAAATTCCTGGTAATTAATGCTTACATTGTGAACCTACTCTTGATATGTATTTCAATATCTTAATACCAACTGTGTACCTGCCTTATAAAACTAGGGGGCAGGGCTAGATTTCACACACACACACACACACACACACACACACACACACAAACACACACACACTTCAACAGAGAAAGCTAAAATGCAGTATCAAGTTCTAATTTATGTAGTTCCATAGGATTTCAACAAAGGTAAGGTAGATTGGAGTGCTCAGATTAATCAGTCAACAGAATCATATTTTTATATTTTCTTTCATTGTAGTTTCTTTGATTTCTTGTCCTTGTCCTACTTACATCTTTCATAAAAGGAAATTAGTTATTCTGATTTTAACTTTGATAGAAAAAATATTGAGCAATGTGCCAAGTCAAAAACATTCGGGCAGGTTAGATCACTGTAGAACAGTGTTCCTCAAAGTATGGTCCAGGGAACTTCCTCTATTTAAATGACCCAGAGCACGTGGAAGTGGAATCCAGAGCTACACATTTTGATCACATTCTTCAGGCAATTGTGATTCACACTGATTTGAAAATACTGACATGGAGGTCTTGATATTATCTTTGCTTTACCTGCATCAGTTGTCCAAACGTCACTTGTTGAGAAACGATGGGTGGGATGTTATATGTGTAAGCAATAAACTGAACAAAGAGGAGATAATACATGTGTGAAAATTCCCATGGATTGTATCATTCTCAGACAACTCTATGACCCAGCAAAGATTAATAACCACTATTATTGTAAGCCACCTGTGAGATCTCTGACTTTAGTCCCATTACTTTTGTGCTCCTAGCTATGCCAGCAAAACAGCAGCATCAAAGAGTTGCATCCTCTCTTTGGGGAAATTACTTACTTTTTAATTTCCTTCCTTGGAGTACCTACTTTCTTGCCCTTCTGCCTACCAGAATCTTCTCCATTATTCAACACCTTGTTCAAGTTTTACCTCTTCACTAAATTTCTCCAGGATAACTTTCTACCACACTGTTTGCTCTTCTATTACCACTTATAGCACATAATCAATGCCTCAGTAGATATTGCCTTATTAAAAATTGTTGCATGCATTTGCTTTATTTCCTCAATCAGATTGTAAGCTACTAGTAATTAGGACCGAATTGCCTTGACTCAACAAATCTAGCATAATATGCACTAGACATAAAGCAGGTATTCTGTCACCTGAATTGAAGAGCTTGGAATGTTGATTTAGGAAGGGTTTTAATCATACCATCCCCCAAATATTCCACTTTGGAATTTTGTTTATTTTGAGCCGAAGGAACTTGAAAAGCATCAGATGCAGGAAGAGATATCTGATCTCACCCTTCCTAACTAAAAGTAGGTCACAAAATTTCCCATGAGAAAAGTTACCTCCATCACATGGGATAGAAGATTCTTTTTTTATTGGAAAGGTGTAGGCAGGAATGAAAGTGAGCAGAGACAGTCAGGCAAAAAGAGAGAGGACTAAGAAGTATTTTATTACTTAGTTGTTCTTCTTGGTCATTCTCCTGGCCTTGGGACTGAAACTTGGGTCCTTAGGATATACGTGGCCTGTGTCTGGCAAACGTAACCATTAAGCACAAGGGCACTCTGAGAAAATAATTCTCACTGGAGAGTGAGCATTCAATACCAAAATTGACCTGTACAAACCAACCAACTGAAATACCCCTTATTTTCTATTAGTTTACCTATATATTTCCTTTATTTCCTACCTACTATGTCACAATTTATTGCCCTCAAGTTCTTTTATCTCATTACATCCCCACAATTTACTGTTCCTTGTATAAGACAGTTTATAAACTTTGGGGCCTAATGATTTCTTTGGGTCATAATTTTCCTTTTGAAGAACCTATTATATATAAAATATTAAATAAAATGTATAATTTTCTTCTGTTAATCTGTATTGTGTCATTTTAATTAGGCCCAATCACAGAGCCTAGAAGAGTAGAAGGAAAATTTTATGTCCTACAATTGCTTATAATTCTATTCTTATAATTGTAAATCATCCAAGATAAGAATCACAGGAGAATGTTGGTAAGAAATGGGAAACTCACATCAAAAGAAAGTCACTTTGATTAAGTGAAAAGCAACAAATGTTAATAAATTTGAACTCAGTAAAAAGTTTGCAAAAAGTCAGACTTTATTTATATGGAAAACAGTAGAAAAATAATTGACCACTTGAATCACACTTTGAAGTTTCTGAAATTTCTTTGAAAGTGAATAGTTTTTAAAAACATCAAGGACTCTAGTGTTAAGAACCAAACAATGAAAAAAGAGATTTCAGTGTGCAATTAAAGTATTGCTAGAAAGGGAGAAGAAATCAAAGAGGTGGTATAAGTAACCTAACAGAGGGTAGAGAAGGGATAAAAGCAAGTGTGTGTAAAATAAAACTGGCTGGGGAGAGCCCACAGGAAAGAGTAGAGGCATGTCAATGAAAATAAAAGAAGAAAGACATCGATGGAATAGAAGCAGAGCTAAAAGGAAAACAGTTTATAATAGGATGTTTGGAAGAAAATGATTAAGAAAAAACATGACTGAGATCCAAGAATTTCAAGTGCTCCAGCAAAAATGACTACTCAGGAATATACATTAAAAAACTGACCCTCATTTTAGGCAAGATACTGAAAGCAACACAAAGGATTCCAAAAGAAGACTGTTGGCCAAAAATAGCATATGGACATAAACACTCATGCATGCATGCATGCACACACGCATGTACACTCCATATGTGACTGAAATTCCTGCCATTTAACTGAGTAATTTGGTTAAGGACTTGCATTTCCAAGTTTCTTTCCTTAAACAACTTGAAGTTGACTGGGAGGGTTAAAATATGTACAGCTTTGATATGGCACTTAGACCCTTCACAGGAAATTTGTCTTTCAGAATATTTTAAATGTGTCTGCTACCTAGGAGAAAAAAAGCATTTCATGATCCTACCTGTCCAGCCTTATCTCTTCCTAATACCCCTTGCTTGTTACACTCTAGTCATAAACAAACAAATGTTCTTTTGGACTTCTGGGCCCCTGTAAGTGCCATTACCTCTGCTGAGAATGTCCTCCTCCTACCTTTCCACCAATCTCCCTACCAACCTCAGCTCAAAAATAGTTTTTCTATGAAGTCTTCCCTAAATTCCCTTCTTCTGTACTTCCACTGAAATTTGCATATGCTTACTTTGAGGAATATTTTTTATATACTATAATTAGTGGTTTCAATGTTTCTCCCTGACCAATAATTTCAAGCTCCTAAACCAACAGATGCTTATTCAATAATCACATGGTAGAGGTACTGTGTTTAAAAACTGGGACACCAGAATCAGAGAAAATTGGTAGGAACCTGCACTGACATTTCCTAACTCTGTTGACTTTTAACAAGTTACATAACCTTTCTGAGTCTCAGTTTTGTCATGTGAAGAGCTAGGAAAATCAACAACAATAATATCCAAAATAATATTATGGATAAATTTAAATAAAATAATGCATGCATGTGAAAGTTCTTAGGCTGTTCAGATGTTTTAAGCCTCCATATATGGAAAAATAGCAAAGAAAAAAGACTAGGAAGTTAAGAAAACTCAATGCTATTTTGGGTTCTTGCACTGACTCATTTTTTATTTCTGGCAAGTTACTCAAGGCCCCTGTCTTTTATATTTTCAAAAAATATCAAGATATTGGTCTACTTTCCCTATGGGGCCATTAAATTTAAACAGTGGGAGTAATCTAAAAGGAGATTGGAGCCTCTCAGAGTTAGACATATAAGAAACGTCAGGTGTTTCTATGGACATTTGAGAACTAGCCGCTCTTAATCACAACTGTTATCATTTCATGAGCGTTTACTTATAATATGCCCAGGAACTAGACCAAGTATTTTATTTATTGTTTTCTGTTTTGAATCATGTGTAAGCCAAGACTGGTTGGTCACCAGGCAGTCATGCAATGGAAGTACAGGATTGGGTAGTCTGGGAGTGTTTAGTCCTATTCTTCAGTAGCATCTTTTGCTTTCTTGTAGAATTATTTTTCCCTTTTTCCCTTTCCCTGCTGCCCCTCTAGACTTTTCCCCCGCTTTGTTCAAAGCACTATGAAACTGAACTAGACTTTCAACCATTGTTTGAAGTCCCATGTCACAACTGGGAGCGAGTTCATGGGGTAAACTATAAAAATTGAAACACCAGTTCTATAAAAACAGTCATAAGTGCCTTCTTACTGGAGTGAGGTTACTGCTAAGGTATAATTAGCAGCAACACATATATTAGCAATTAGAAAGTCAGGGTAATGGATACTTAAACAAAAGACCATCTGTTATGAGAGAAATATCCAACCCTCAAAATCAGTAGGTAATAGATGCTCTCTTCTTGAAACATAATAAATAGTTAAAGAATAACAAAGGAATGTCTTATGGCTTGCTAAAAATACTCTTGGGAATTCCCCCAAAAAGCTACACAATAATAGTAAAAGTTCTGTTTTTAAAAAAAAATGAGCTAGAAATAAGAACTGCAACAATTTTCCACTAACCTTATTCTGATGTTCAGGGACTCCCTTAAAAGTAATTGTAGAACTCAACTATTAATTAAGGAAAGCAATTTCTGGTTATGATTAAAATACACTTTGAATTTAAAAATCTCTCTACCTCATTTATGAGATTTACATGAAGGATATTGGATTTTACCTCCTGAATATAGCAGACCAAGAGAAGTCACAGGAGGCCCTGGAGAGCAGATGGAATGGTCCCGTTTTTAGAGCCAGAGAAACCTGAGTGTTAAAGTTCTGCTTTCCTGCTCAATGTGGGACCCTGAGCAGTTTATCAACTTCATTAAACCTTAATTTTTTCTCTATAAAATGGAGAAAATATTTCCCAAATCATGTTACTGTGAAGTTTAAAGGAATCAAGGCAATTGAGCATTTAGCCCAATGCTGTTGCTGCTGCTGCTGTTATTGTTGTTATTCCTATGACCAAAGGAATTCCAGGCAGGATGGACCAAGAAGTTATCCAGAGTGACAGTCTGATGTCTTTACCTAATGGAGGCACTTTGATCTGGGATCTGCAAAATAAAGATCAATAATATTAGTACTTGGGAGGACTCTACGCAGGGTCTACATTGAAACTATGGCCTTCATAAAGAACAGAGAATTGGAGGGCGAGCGTATCCACATAAAATAGTGATAGAAAACATCAGAAAGGGTGCAAAAGGTTGGGAAAAGCCAAGATATGGTCTTATCTGGTAAGATGCCCACATATTGCAACACAGGGTTGCAAGGGACACCTGTAATATAGAACTTCTTCCCAGGGACTGAAGGGCTTGTGCCCACATTGGTTGCCCCAGCACTGGGGAACTGTACCTGAATGGGGAACACATATATCTTGGTGTGGAAAACAGAGGAACTTTCCTTTGAAGAACAACAGGACTCTGGGGAACAGAAATCTCAGACAGAGATCAGAATGAGTTGACAAATGAAGTGTATACAGACCTAACTGAAATATTTTCATTTATTGAACCAAAAACTTTAGAAGAAGGACGAGTGATAGCCTCCGAGTGACTAGAATAATTACTTAGTGTACTCTACAGGCTCTCTTTCATGTGTATGTTGCCAGCACTAGAAGATGCCATATCGGAATAGGGTGAAAGGGTAAAATTCCAGCGCCTCCACCAGAAGCTATGCTTGTTGTCACAGACAGTTCATTTTTGTGATGATAGCTCTCAAGGCAAGCAGGGTAGTAATTGCCTATGGTACCAATAGGCAGCCAGAGACTGCAAAAGGCAGTTGAGTGTTTTCCTGATGAATTTAGTTTGTGGAGCTTTTTACTCATCTGTGGAAATTCTCTCTGGGAGGATAACAAGATATGTTCCACCTAAAGAGCTGTTCCTCCCCTGCCTGGGACTACTGCTGAA
Source organism: Solenodon paradoxus (assembly GCA_004363575.1). Taxonomy (NCBI): domain Eukaryota; kingdom Metazoa; phylum Chordata; class Mammalia; order Eulipotyphla; family Solenodontidae; genus Solenodon; species Solenodon paradoxus. The sequence goes on along the minus strand of RJWH01004889.1, from coordinate 65,544 downwards.
CCTGTCTGCTTGCCTGCAGTTTAAACCCCCATGCCCCAAAATCTGAAGCTCACACAACCTGGCCTATACTCTGCATACTGAAATACTAACACAAAATAATTATTACATCAAGATAGGGAAAGAAAGTCCTTTAGCCTAATCCATAGAAAAATCACAGATTACCAAAAAAATGAATTTGACCCCAAATTATGGACCAAAACAAAATCTCAGAAAAAACCCTAATGCAACAGAATTAAGTAGACTTAAGGCTTAAGACTTGCTTATGAAGATTTCAAATCAACAGCATAAATGATACTCATTAAAACTGGGGGAAAGTGGATGATAACATAAGAACCAGAATAATGTGAGAAAATATTAGAGAGCTTCAAACAGAAATTATGGAGTTAAAGAATACAACATCTATTAAAATACTGTAGAGGGACCAACAGTAGACTAGAAGAAGTTTCCAGTTGAATCAGGGAGCTAGAAGATAGAGCAGTGAACACACCCAAGCAGACCAGGAAAGAAATAAGGATAGGTGCACCCTGGTGGCCAGATGTAGTCCAAATAGATCCCATGACACAGATTCAAGACCTGGGGCTAGGGGGAACAACTAAGATAGACAACTAAATTAAATAAATATTTCTTCCTCTTCCCTTTTCCTCCCTGCCTGCCTACTTTTGATCATTCCTACCAGCACCTTTCCTTAAAACAGAAAAATAGATAGTATAAGAAACTGATGGAATAACATTAAGAAGAACAACATTCAAATAATAAGAATTCCAATATGAAAAGAGAGTGGAGAGAGAAAGGCATAGAAAGCTTAATTGAAGGAAAAATAATTGAGAACTATCTTATCCTGGAGAAGGAAATTGACATTCAGATCCAGAAAGTTCAGAGTTCCAAACAAAATAAACCCAAATAGACATGTACCAAGACACATTTGTCATTTATGTAATTAAAATGGAAAAAATTAAGCTCAAGAGGAAATCTTAAAAGTAGCAAGAGAAAAATAAATATCATACAAGGTAGTAATCAATAAGTCTTTCTACAGATTTCTCAGTAGAAATGTAAGGACAGAAAGATATGGCACAATATATTCCAAGTGCTAAAAAAAGGGATTTCCAATCAAGAATATTCCAACCTGCCAGATTATCTTGTAGAATTGAAGGATACAGAGTTTTCTATAAAAACAAAAGTTGAAAAAATTCCTCATGACCAAGTCAGCCTTGCAAGAATGCTAAATGAATTTCTATTTAAAAAATCACCATTTAGAAGCAGCAAGAAACCAAAATATAAAATGGGGTGGAGGGGGCGAGAAGAGTATAAATGTGAATTGACAGTATAAGCTCAAGATTAACTTGTTTTCTGTTTAAAAATTGGTTGTAAGAAAAATGAGATATCATCTCACACCTGTGAGAATGGTTATTATTCAGAAGACTGGAAAAATAAGTGTTTGGTGGAAGTGAAAATTGGTGCAACCATTATGGAAAACAATATAGAGATTCCTCAAAAAATTAAAAGTAGGAATCCCATACAATTCAGTTATCCCTCTTCTGAACATTTACCAAAAATATGAATTTGAAGAGATATATGCAGCCCCATGTTTATTGCAGCATATTTAAAATAGTCAAGAGATTGTAGAAATCTAAGTACTCATTAACAGATGAGTGGCTATTGAATATGTGACATGCACAAAATGGAATATTACTCAACAACTTTTTAAAAAAGATAAAATCATGCTATTTCCAATGAGATGGATGACCTTGAGAGTATGCTTAGTGCAGTAAGTCAAAGGAGAAACACAAATGTATATTATTTCATGCATGTATGACATATATAGAAACCAAACAAATGAAACAATTAAAAAATAGACTTTCAGTTGAAAAGAGAAAATTAGGGGTTACTAGAAAGGGAGGGCGAGGAAGGGCAAATTGGGTGAAAGGCTTCAATTATATGATGAAGATAGAATTGGACTCTTGGTGGTAATGTAGTTAATTATATATAGATAGTGATTTATGATGATACATACCTTAAATTTATACAGTGATATAATGCTATGTTCCTTCTATAACATTTTTATAAAAATAAAATGAAGTTGTTGGAGAGTTGAGCAAGTCTTGAATGCAAACTCTTACCAAGAAGATTAGTGCTCTTATAAGAGATCTCACAGATTTCCCTAACCCTTTCTTCAACATGAGGCTACAGCAAGAACTCAATGATCCAGAAGAAGGTTCTGGCATGACCATGCTGGCATTCCACTCTCATACTTTTAGCCTCCAGAACTATAAAAATAATTTGCTGTTTCTAAGGAAAAAAAGAAATTTCATTTACCTATAATGATAAAAGACTCCAAGTAAAGCTATGGGAAATATGTATCATATAAACATTAATAAAAATAAAGCAGGAGCGACTATGTTAACATTAGATAAAATAGACTTCAGAGTAAAGAAAATAATTAGAGACAGAAAGGAACTTTGCATAATGATAAATTATAGCAATGATAAATATATGCAGTAAAAAAACAAGCATCACACCTTAAAACCTGCAGTTTGATAACAATATTTTGCATAATTAAATAGATGAGCTATTTAGGATATTTTTCTTTAATGTTGTTAAGGAAACATTGCATCATAATATAGTTTTACAGTGTTCATCCTTTTAAGTTGACATTTATATATAATATATTAAGGTCATCAACATCTTTCCAGTTCTTTAACCATACAATTGATTCCTGCTACTAAATTTTCCCACCTCCTCTCCCCATCCCTTCTTGTAACCACTAATCAGATTTTATTGAACAAAAGTCTGTTTTTCATTTAGTCCATTTGTTTGCTTGGTTTCTCTATTTGCCACTATGAGTGAAATTATATGGTGTCTCTCTTTCTTTGGCTTATCTCACTAAGCATAATTCAATGTAGGTTCATTCATGCTGTAACAAATAAAACGATATTTTTCGTTTTGATAGCTGAATATTATTCAATTGTATATGTATACCACATCTTTTTTATCTACTGTCTGTTGCTTGACACTTAGGTTATTTCCAGTTCTTGGCTAATATAAATAATCTGCAATGAACATGGGAAGCATATAGCCCTGCAACTTTGTTTTGTTGTATTTTCAGGGTAAACACACAATAGTGGGATAACTACTATTTTTATGTGCAAATAACTAGTATAAAGAGAGCTCAGGAAAGCAATCCTATTTTCAATTTCATAAAAAAGAATTAAATACATTGGTTAAATAAATAAATGTAACCAATGAACTGAAAGATCTTTACCCTGAAAGCTATAAGACTTTGTTAAAAGAAGTAGAAATCACAAAAAAATTTGAAAGATATCTCACGATCATGGATTGGAATCATTTTTATTGTTAAAATGGCTATATTACCTAAAGTAATATACAAATTTAATGCAAATGCCCATCAAAATCCCAAAAACATTCATCACAGAAATAGAAAAAAAAATCATGAAATTTATTTGGAACTACAAAAACCTCAAACAGCAAAAATATTCTGGAGGAAATACAGAACAAAAATGGAGGTGTCACACACTGAATTCAAACTCTACCATAAAACATTACTAATCAAATCCACATTGTATTGGAATGAAACCAGACATGCATATCAGTGGAGCTGAATTAGAGCCTGCAAATAAACCCCCACATATATGGACAATTAATTTACAGAAAGATCTAGGGCATACTATGAGATACTCATCAATAAATTGTGCTGGGAAAACTGAACAGCCATGTGCAAATGAATAAATCTACATCACTCTTTAACATCATACAGAAAAATTAATTAAAAATGGATTAAAGACTTAAATGTAAATCTGAAACCTTAAAATACATAGAACAAAACATAGGCAAAACATTTCTTGACACTGACTTGAGATATCTTTGGGAACTCAATTCCAATGTCAAGGTAAATAAAATCCAAAATAAACAAATGGGACTATATCAAACTAAAGATCTTCTGAACAGTGAAAAAAGTTTTAATCAAAATGAAGATATATACTGGATGAGAAAATATATTTGCACATCATAGATCTGACAAGGAGTTAATATCCAAAAAAAAATAAAGAACTCATACAACTCAACAACAGAAAAACAATCCTATAAAAAACGAGCAGAAAATCTGAACACACATTTCTCCAAAGAAGATATACAGAGGGACAACAGCTGCATTTAAAGATGTTCTACCTCTATTATTATTACAAAATTTAAATTCAAACAACAATGTGGTAATTAACTCATATCTGTGAGAATGACTATGATGCAAAAGTACGGAAAGAACAAATATTGGTGAGGATCTGGATAAAAGTGATCTCATATACTGTTGGTGGTATAAAATGGAGCAACCATTATGGAAAGCAGTATGGAGCATCCTCAAAATACTGAGAATGGAAATTCCATACACTATTTAATAAGTATTTATTTTATTTATTTATAATATCAATTTTATATTTTCCTTGGCCATTCAAAGTTTTATTTTTATATTGACATTTTTTCCATTACAGAAGAAAATTGCCAACTCTTGAGGGTATAGAATTACCAAATAGGCAGATAGGATTTCAGTATTAAGACTGTTAAGATGAATATATTAGCACATGTACGGGAATTTTTATAGTATATTTTGAGAAGCTAGATAAGAGAGAGAAGTTTTCTTTCCTAAAATCTTTCCTCAGTGTAGAGTAACTCTACTCTAATAAGGCTATGTAACCAATTACCCTAATACATGGTTTTGTAAAACAGCAATCAGTTATTTGCAAAGATCTATGGGTCAGTAGACTTGAATGATTTAGGATGACTCAGCTGGTTAGGTCTTCAGATTGGGTCGATTTGAGTAGTTTTGCTTTTAACTACAAATCTGTAGACTGTATAGAGTGGCTCTTGATGTTTATCTTTCATCTTCATTGGATTAAGGGACTGGTTATGGCATGTTTTACATGTGGAAATGGCCGAGGACACAACAGAAGACAATAAATGATGTGAGGTATCCTAAGAGATAGTCTTGGAACTGGGACAAGTTACATGTGCAATACCAGTGTAGGGGTCTAGTGAATATACTTCAGTTTTAGAAGACCTTCAAACTCCCTAAGTAAATAGTGTAGAAACCAGCAAAGTACACACAGTACACACATTTACACACAGGTACACATGCATATACATACACAGCATCAGCAAACTGATGTCTTCCCACTGAATTTAGTGAGTTTTTAGATTGCTTGTTTTTAAAAGTGCATGTAATATGGTGAAAGATAGTATTGGACTTTTAGTGGCATTCTTGTTGTGGCATATGCTGATACTAGTAAGATACTGATGCACACCTAAAATTTATGTAATATTGTAAAAGAATGTTACTTCACTAAAAAATTATTTATAAAAATATTCATACCTATTATACAGGGCTAGAAAGATGAAAGGAGATGCTATATCTTATGTAATGTATATTAGATATGGGGGGAATGAAAGCTTTATGCTAAATTAAGATGACTAGGCATTTATTTAAAGATGTTCCATCCCTGCCTTAAGCACATTTTTTACATTACTTATTATAGATATTGGAACAGTGTCAGCAGCTTTCTAAGACAAAGCCACACTGCAAAAATAAGTTGATGTCCTATTTCTTTTCAGTTTTAATCTAATTTTCAGATCTAACTTGAGGAGGTAGACTAGAATTATTTCCAGATGACCTGTGTGAGCATCTGAGTAATCTCTTGAGATGTATTCAAGTCAAAGTGCTGGTTTGCATTTAATTGTGATGCAAGGTCAAGCCTTCAACACAGCTGTCATTCCAATTCTTTTATGTGTATTTTCTAGCAGGACCCAGGATATTACATCTAGGGTGCTGTGGCTATAAGGACATCTAAGGGACTATGTGAGCCAGAGAAAACCATACTGAGGAAGTGAATTTCACAATTTTATATTCATAAAATCGGGTTAAATGAAGAATCAAAAAAGAGATAATATATACAGGCTCAGTCCAGGAGCTTAAATATTTGACAGTATTTATTTCAGAAAAAAGGGAATTAAAGCAATAGTCGAGGAAAGTATTCAAGAAAACAAATTGAGGAGGAGTGAAAACACAGTTTTTAAACTAAATGTATCTATGAAGTATCAAGTAAGATTTATGAAAAATAAAATTAGTGTTACAAATATGTCCTCATTATACTTAAAATATCAATGACAAAGATAAAAAACTAATAGCTTCCAGAAATAAAATTCATATTCACTTATAGAGTAATGAGACTCCCACTGGCATCTTTCTTTTAATTAATAACATTGGATGTGAGAAAATAATGAAAAATATATGTTCATATATTTCTAAAGAAAGTGATTTTGAACTCAATATTTTTTGCCCAGTTAAATTATTGTATGATTGTGAGAGCAAACATAAAAACAAAAAAATTTAGACATAAAATAATTCAGAAAAATTAGTTCCCAATCATAGTTTTAAAGATATTATTTAAATTCATAGGTTAGCAAAGGAAGGAATAAAGTACAAAATGAAAATGAAGAAGCTTAATTGGAAGAAAATTGGGACAAATTTTATTAAGATGGAAGCAGAAAATCAAAGAGATACACAAATAGAATTTTAAAGGTTAGTATTATGTGCATATTAGACAATCTTCAGTATATAGTAAATGATTATATTTCCTTTATCAGTAAGGAAAGAAAAGCAATTAAAAATACCAGTGAACATATGTAGGAAGATGAAGAAACAGAGACTCAACATGGAAAACCATTCAAGCAAAAGTCAAACAGAAACAAATAGGAAAAGAAGCTAAAGAAGAGAGAGAGAGAGAGAGAGAGAGAGAGAGAGAGAGAGAGAGAGAGAGAGAGAGAGAGAGAATACACAAGCTAAAATGACAAAAATAAATCACTACATTTCAATCATCGCTAAATGTGAATGAACTAAACTCACCAATCAAAAGTCTCAGAGTGGGTAGATGGATCAAAAACAGGTCCCATTGATATTATGCCTATAAAAAACTAATATCAGATCCATAGACAAACACAGGTTGAATGTAAAGAATATAGAGAAAAACATCAAAGCAATGAAGATAAAAGGAAATCAGGAACTGCATTACGAATTCAGACATCATAGATTTCCAGCTGAAAAAAGGTAACACCAAGAAAGATGAACACTGTATCATAAGCAAGCAGTTAATTCATCAAGAAACAATAACTGTCAATAATATACATGTACCCCATGCCAAAATACCTAAATACATGAGACAAATACTAATATACCTAATAGGAAAGACTGAAAGAAAAACAATATTAATAGGGGACTTCAATATCCCATTTACATCAACAGATAAATCATCCAGGCAGAAAATCAGTCAAGAAGTAAAGGCTGTAAGTGAAGTAATAGAAAAAATATGGGTCTAACAGACATATATAGAGCTTTCTGTTATTATAAATGAAATTGATACACTCCTAGTCAGCCTCATGAAACCAAAAAGGAGAGAAAACCCTAATAATAACAATCAGAAAGAAAAGAAGTGAAATTACAATAGACATCACAGAAATACATAGGATCATGGGAGACTTTTATGAACACCTAATTGCCAAAAGATTCATCAGTCATGAAGAAATAAAAAGATTTTAGAATCCGCTGATCTCCCCAAGACTGAGCCAGGAAGGCATAGATAAACGGACTAATCAGAAGCACAGAAATTACAGCAGTAATATCAGACAAGTGGTTTATCTCCAAAATATATTAAAAGTTCATACACTTCAGCAATAAAAAAGCAAACAATCCACTCAAAAGTAGGCAGAAGAACTGAATAGTTACCTTTCTAGAGAAAGCATACAGATGGCTTACAGACACATGAAAAAAATGCTCTACATCACTCATCAGGGAGGTGAAAATAAAAACCACAATGAGATATCAACTCATACCAGTACAAATGCCCTATATCAAAAAGACTAGAAAGAACAAATATTGGAGAGAGTATGGAGAAAATGGAACCCGCCTATACTGTTTGTGAGAATGTATACTAGTGAAACCTCTTTGGAAAGCAGCATGGACATTTATTAAAAAAAAAAAAAGAATGAAATTAAAATTTGATCCAGCAATCCCACTTCTACGCATATACCCAAAGAATACTAAAACACTAATCAGAAAAAATAATATGCAATCCTATGTTCCTAGCAGCACAACAGCATCAGGCATGTCTTAACTAAGGCATGAAAACAATCTAAATGCCCATCAAAAAATGACTGGATAAAGAAGCTGTAGTATATATACTTAC
>RJWH01004889.1:0-57201 GCA_004363575.1 Solenodon paradoxus | reverse complement strand
ATTAAAAATTCTGAAAATGATACAGCCATGTAAGTAAAAGCATTAATACAAAATATAAAAAGATACCAGTAAAATATAAAAACTCTCTTAAAAACATGCAAAATATAACACTAGAAATGTTGAATGATTTGAATAATTAACTGAATGTGAGCAGATATTTGGAATATTATTTTTGATTGGCATAGAGTAACGATGGTAGTGAAGTATAATCATATTTACATCATAGTAAAGAATGTTTACATTGTCATTAAAAAAAAGAAAAGAAGAATCAAATCAGTCTTTGGAAATGGAGGCAAAACCCATTCTAGGGTATGTTGCTGCATTTTTGTGGTCACCGTGGGGTTTGTTTTCATATGAGCTGGCTGGGGAGCTGTAGACCTCTCTTTGCAGGGTCACTGCTCAGTCCATTAGCTGTGTAGATCTTCCCAAAGCTCCAATTAGGGCCAGAGCATCTCTGCCACTGGTACTTTTTTAGTGAACTGAGGGATTCTTAGGAAATTGCTTCAGGAGGCGCAAATATTTAAGATGGAGTTAATTCATTTTCATCTGCCACAAGTCTTTCTGCTCTGTCAAGTTTACTTTGTTCTTTAGGTATTTTGGTCATGAACAGGACTTGTCTGCCCCAGATCATAAGTGGGCATTTGCCTGTGATTAACCTAAACCTTCCTTTCCTCCCTTCATTCCTTTATTCTTTCCATTTACAGTCCATTTATCAAGTAGTAAGCAATACTTGCACATATACCTACCATATTGCATACAGACAGGGCTTGAGTTACATAATGGCAATAAAATATGCATGACCCTTACCCTCAGGTAGTCTTCGTAGTTGGAATGTGATCATTAATATTAATGATACTATTGGAGAAAGTGATAAATTATTGGGAGTATGCCCTAATACATATTTCTGAGTACTCTATACCTTGTTCTTATCCTTCACAAGATTTATGTTAGTTCACTTTTCTAAATTATATATTTACATATCTGCTTTGTGAGGATAGCACTCCACATTTCCATCCCCTGATGGAGATGATTAGTGACTAGCGGGTTTTCCCCTGTGGAGAAGGGTTCAGGAAAGATCCCAACTCTGAAGTACTTTCAAATGGATTTCCAAAGTTCGAGATCAATGGATCCTCAGATGACTGAATCTATTTATATTTGGATAACAGCTTCAAGTTGAAGTAGATTGACATGAAAATGAAAAACACAGAGCACTAAACAAGAAAATAGACATAGAAAGAAGGTAGAATGTGAGTGACCTAAGACAATTCTGCCCTAAATTAGTAAACTTTGTTAGGCTGACACTGATTTTCTTTATAGACCTAATCACAATATAAGGTCTGGAATTCTGTTTCCATCTATTCAACTGGACTGAGAGCCATTTGAAAGCATTTCAATTTTGTGTCATTTGTCCCTAAGTCTGGCATCATGTATGATAAATGTTCAGTAAATGCTAAGTAAAATAATAATAATAATGATAATAATAATAATAAATATCCTGTATGTTTCAGAAACATTTAAATGGTCTCTCACATTATTTATTCTAGTCAAATGTCTTCTTATCAGGTGTCTTCACTAACTATCCTTTATATACCAGTAGCTTAATTTGCTTGACTTTGTAGCAGTTATCATTAACTGCAGCTATAGTACACAACTGATTCTTATATTGTTTATTGTCTTTACTAGAATCTAACCTTCATAACGGAAAGAAATTTTTTAACTAGAATAGCGACCCAAAAAATAGCATCTCAATAAATATTTGCTGATGACTGTACCAACAGCTCTATAAATGGTCTTTCAAATAGTTTTACTACATTAATGTTTCTTAAATAATATCAGATAAATTTGGAAGGTAATATTAAGCAAGACCCTTAGAAAGAGATAACAAAGGCTCTTCTAATTCTAGATTTCATTACTCCAAATAGTCAAAATAAATGGTAGGAAGAATTTAAAAAGTAAAGTAGCCAGAGTAAGAAATCTTGAAATATCAGTATATTATCTTGTCAAGTGCAGATGGTTTGTGTAAGTACTTGTTTATTTCAAAAGAATGGACTTTGAATTAATTCACTTGTTAAAACCCTCACTGCCTAAAAGTGATTTAAAAAATTTTCAATTATCTTCATTTTTGGACATAGTTTCAAGGACAGTGACTTCCTGCTGAGATTTGAGAACATACTTGAAGAACTGTATGTGGCTCACAATTAACTGAAATTCTGCAATGAGCCTCTTTATGTATTTGGCAATTATACTTCTTTAAAATAAGATTCAAAGTACAGAATGAATATTTTACAACATAAATAGAAATATTTGCCTTACTTTATTCAGTGTCCTTCATCTAACAGTTCACTTAATGAAAATAGTCCCTTGTGTCAAATTCAAAATTTCATTTAGCACTTTTCCCAAGCAAATATTTTTCTATCATACAATTTCATCTTGAAGTGTCTTGGCAATGGGCAATACAGGGAGACTTAGAGTCAAATTGTGCTTTTAATATGGATCTAAAAATAGTCTTTTCACCTTCCAAGTTTATCTTTAGGATATGTATGTGGCACTTTCTTTTTTGGAAGCCTACCCTCTAGATTTAGCTATGAATGCTATGAAGTGCCCTTTTAATGTTTGAAGTACCACAGGAGAATATAGTAAAGAAAAATTATAACACAAAAGTCTTTATGTAGGATATGATTAAATAAAGAAAAACTGATGTAGAATCACACTATGGTTTAGAGGTTTTTAGAGATTTGGAGACAGGTGAGGAGTGAATGATAAGTGTGAAAATTAGATATTGCTGGTTTAGTTGTTTAGGCAATTGGTAATTTCTGAAAGATTCACTGGTTAAGCAGAAAAGATGTAATTATATAAACCCAAGAAAAAAAGAGGAATTGCTACCATTTACTGTGTTTATAACTGTCCAATTTATAACATATAGCTTTTGGGAGGTACATTGGATGGTATTTAGTGAAAAAAGACAGCATGTTGATGTTGACAGAGATAGAGCTCTTAGAAATTTAGCAAAGGATTCTCATTAGTTATCTTTCTGTTAACTTCTTTCCAACTTTTGACTTGAGTGGAGTTTCAGGTTGTTTTTCACACTTTTCCTTTGCTTTTCTTTGTAGCTGTGATGATATCTCTTTGTGATGGAAATGTGTTTTATATGCCCACTGATATCAAGTCAGGTTTTTTTCTTTCCTAACCATTTTCTCTATTTGAAAATGAACTTGCAGTGTTTTCTGTTGTGTATTGTAAGGGGATTATAGACAAAAACACTTTTAAGATATCTTGTTTTGTTCCTGCTTAGAACTGCTATCAGTTTCACACACTTTTTAGTCTTCTTGTCTAGGTAAGATGGAAGAAGAATAGAAAGAAGGAGTCTCAAAACATATTTTTCTGTTCTCCCTGTTTATTATCAGAGAAGAAAGTCAAATTTCCTTAAGTGAATCCTTCAATAAATTTTTTTGCAAACATGTATCTCTAATTATTGTTCAACCATCTTATCAGTCCTACCTTTTTTAATAAGCAAAATTGATGTGGAAATCATTTTTTCTGCTCTCTAAATAACAAGGCTTCTGTCCTTTCCTCAAGTGGTAACATGAGCAGCCTTTATCTTTCTTATCAACATATTTCTGGCATTACCTTGAATGCCAAATTAAACTTAAAAGTCTATAGGACTATTGGTGAAAATTATTCAGTTTTTCCCACAAACTCAACAGCATAGCGATAGAACCCCTTTTCCTCTTTTTGTGTATAAGGGTTATAAACTTGATTTAACTTCATAAATTTCAAAAGATCGCCTTGATCACAGTATAAAACTTATTACATTATATTTGCTGCAAAAGAAAATAAGAAAAACAACATTGATAAGGATATTCATAAGTCATTTACAAGGCAAAACACTTTATAAATGATTATCTATGTTTCTCCCTTTCACCTTTTTTTAGGAATTCATTAATAGCCATAATATTCTTTCATATTTGGCAGAAGATATTTTATGAAAGAAATGAATGGGGAATGGGAATGGGTGAAAGTGGCCAAAAGGTATAAACTTTCAGTTATAAAATAAATTAATCATGGGGATATAATGTACAGCATGGTGACAACAGTTAATAATACTGCATTGCATATTTGCAAGTTGCTTAGATAGCAAATTGAAAAGTACCTCATCACAAGAAAGAAATGTAACTATTTATGGTGACAGATGTTAACTGGAGTTATTCTGTTAATAATTTTGTGATATATACAAATATTGGATTACTACACTATACAAAATTAATGTTATATGTTAATTCTGCCTCATTTTTTTAAAAAAAGAAGGGTATTGTTTAAATAACTGCAGCTGTTTCCTTAGTCAAGGTGGGAAGAAGAACAAAGACTGCTGGTCTATTTATGGAAGTACATTAATGAGTCTTCCAGTAGTTAAGGAAAGGCCTTGGGCTGAGGGTAGAGGTTGAAACAAATGGGAGGTAAATTGGTCTTCTCAATAAGGGAATAACATTTTCAACTTTGTACCTGGCAGCCAAAGAGACATGAGTACAGAACAGGAATTGGTGGAAAACAGTTGATGGGTGAATGGATTCCAGAATCACTTCAGCAGACCAGTAATGAAATTATGACAGGAACTGATGTCTGCTTGTCAGTTTTTATAAGCTGTTGCCTGTTCTGTGCAGTAATCCCTTTTTACTAGGTCAACTTTTAGTACAAGTCTATGACATGCAAAAGAACTATGTTAGTGTTACCTTGAGGTAACATACGGAATGGGTTGTATCTACACTTGGAGTGAATCAGTGTAGAGGGAGAACAGAAATCATTAATAATGAAGCCAAAATGACTGAAGTTGATCAAGAATTGAGCTAGAAGCTAGAATTAAAAATTAAATGTAAAACCAATTAGGAAACACAAGGGGATGTTGAGAGGAGTGATGAAGTCCTGTAATTATATAATAGGCACTTGCATTCTTGTCATTAGATTTAAAAAAGAACAGTTATTCCAGAAGGCTAGAGAACTAGGGAACATACAATTTAAATATATGAGGGAGCATTAACATAATCATACATGTCTGGTGGGCATGAGATATTATGAATATCTGTATATTTAGATTTTACATATTTTTCATTAATGTACTTGGTTAGTTTTTCTGATTTTAGAAAAGTTGCTCAAGATTTGTTTATAGTATGCTCTGGTGGCTTAGTGGTTAAGTCCATGACCCCTAATGAGCATAGTCCACATATATCCCAAAGACCTGGGTTTATGTCCCAGGACTAGGGGAACAACGAAGATGAACAGTTAAGTAAAATAAATGCTCCTTCCTCCTCTCTCTTTCTGCCTGCCTGCCTACTTGCCTTCATTCTTGCCTGCACTTTTTTTTAAAAAAATCTGTTTTCAACACCTTTATATTTTGCTTGATTGTTTCAGTTTATATGTCTTTGCAAAAGCACTATATATATATATATTTTGCTAGTTATCTTATACCTTAATTTTCATGTTAAATATAGTACTACCATAATTTTATGTGTCTTATTAAATTGAATTCTTTAGCATGTTCTGTGGTACACAAAATCCTAACAAAGGGAATCATGCTCTTAAAAAATTGGCAAAAGGCATACCTTGGTGGTTCAGGTGTTAAACCCATACCTGAAGGGTAGATCACATATAGTCCCAGGATCTGGATTCATCACCTGGGGCAGGAGGAGCAATTAAAATAAACAAGTAAATAAAAAGAATGTTTTTCATCTTCTTTATTCCTTCCTGCCTGCCTTCATTTCTGCCTGCCTGTCTTCCTCTTAAAAAAATAAATTAGAAAACACACTCAATTACATTGACAAATAATGGCTCTAAAATGTACCATAGAGGTAAAAATTATTTAATGTTTTAATAACATCTTCATTTGACAATTGAACTTACTTTCTACCTAATATATATTTATCATGTTCCATGGATCTAATGTGCGTTAAAACAAAAAATCCAAAGTGTATTAATATTATCTCATTTAGTTTCACAAATATGCTATATAAATGATTTACTGATCAAAAGGAGAAAAATCAAGACTTCATGTGTATTTAATTCATTTTTACATAAAAAGAAATATTACTAAAATAATTGTGTTTTTATTCCATGATAAAATTAAATTCAATATGACTTCTTCCATCTTGTGGCCTACTTATATTTATTGTTTCACTTGTTTTTTATTCTCTCCAATATAACCTTAAGTATCTACTATGTTCCACTGAACAAATAAATGAAGTATGATGGTTTAATTAGTAAGGTGGTTTCCTGTTTTGTATGAGTCATTTCTGAATATAGTATAAATATAGTTATATGGTTTCCTCCACTAACCATGGATTCCATAGAAGATCATATTCTTTTGGTAATGAAACAAAAAAAAAAAACAGCTAAAAATAATTTGACTGAATCTATGAGAAAGTCACTTTACCTCAGATTTGGGCTGCTTAATTCTATACTTTTGCATTAGCTCATTGTCTTCCACTTCCAGCAACCCACAACATTGGTCTTTGAAATATTTGGGGGTCATACACAGTCATAAATCCAAGTCAAATTGCCTCAGTATGTTTCTAAAATATGAGAGGACAGAAAACTTATTTAGCTGAGATCACACAGCTAGTTAATAACTATGTAGAAACAATAATCTCAATAATTCAACCTATTCCCACTTTTTCTTTCTTTTGGAGAAAGTCCAGATATGTTTGAGTTTCCAGTAGAAGCAACTACTACACACAACACACACACAAACACGCACACACATACACACATAAAAGAGATACCACATTTTGGGAAAAAAGCATCAGTTTAATTCCACACCTACATAGATAACTAGTTTATGACAATGAAGCCAAACTCATAAAAAAACAGGATAACTACTACAAAAGAAAGAAACTAGACCATTACCTAACACTACATACAAAGATTAATATAAAATAGATTAAAAATTTTAATGTAAGCCTGAAACCAGGAAATATATACAAGAACGCATAGATGATACTACTATTTGACTTTGGCCTAAGAGTTGTATTTGGGGACTTGTTTCTAGTAGCAAGGAAAATAAAAAACAAAAATAGTCAAACAGGACTACATCAAGCTAAAAAGCTTCTGCACAGCAAAGGAAACTATCATCAAAATGAAAAAAATATATAAGCTATTACTTATATACTTTTTTAACTTGGAAGCAAGTTAGTCTTGAGCTCATACTTTTTTAAAGGAAAGTTGAAAGCAGAACTGAAGGTGAATATGCAAGCAATCAGGAAGAGACAGGAGGAAGAAGCATTTTTTTAATTTAATTTTTATTTATCTGTTCATATTGGTTGTTCCCTCTGGCCCCCGGACATAAACCAAAGTCCTTGGGATGTATGTGGATTGTGCTCTGCCAACAGAGGTGGCAGACCTAACTGCTACTCTACCAGGTGCATCAGTTTCTTTCTCATTTTAACAGTTTACATTTTTACTCTCCTCATGTTTTATATTTTGATGAATACCACTTCTAAGTGGAATTTCTTTTATTTTATAGAAATTCCTTTAGCATTTCTTGTTAGACTTGTTTAGTGGTGATTGAGTCCTTTAATTTCTGTGTGTCTGTAAAGCTCTTAATCACTCCTTTAAGTCATAATGTAACAGGGTAAGGCATTCTTGGTTAGGATTTCCTTTATTTCAGCATTTTTACTATATCATGCATTCGCTTTTGGCCTGTAAAGTTTCTGGTGTGAACTCTGTGGACAGTCCTACAGAGGCTTCCTTGTATGTAACTCATTTTTCTCCAACTGAGATTCTCTCTTATCTGTGGTTATGCCATTTTAATGAGTGTGTCTTAGTGTGTGTCTGTTTGGGTTTCTTTTATTTGAAAATCTTTGAGCTTCCAGGATCTTGATGTCTATTTTCTTCTGAAGGTTAGGCAAGTTCTCAGCTGTAATTTCTTAAAAAAAGGTTTCTGCTGCCTTCTATTTCTTCCCCTATGTGATACCTATGATGCAAATGTTGTTCCTCTTTGATGTTATTACATGGGTATCATATTCTCTGTTTGTTTTAATTGTTTTTTTCTCTTTGCTGATCTACTGGAGTGCATTCTACTGCCCTATTTTCTAGCTCACTGATTCTGTTGAAGGCTTCTTCCACCCTACTGTTGTACCCTTGTATTGTATTCTTTAGCTCAGATATTGAGCTTATTAACTCCGTGAATTCTGTTTGGAACTGCCTCATATTTTCTCTATTTTCATTGTAGTTATCTCTTTGTTCCTTTATTGTTCTCCTGATTTTAGAGTATCATTAAAGTTGTTGCTTTTAAGTCTCCCACAGGTTGTTCACATAATTCTGTTGAATTTTGTTTTTCTCCAGCGGTTTTACTTTAGTTCATCATTTTATGTATATTTCTGTCTCTTCATTTTACTTGGTATTCTGTATTTATTTCTTTGGGTTAGGCTAAATGAATTTCCTTCCATACCTTGTTGTATTGGCCTTATGTTTGGGTGTCAGGTTGCAGAGTATAAGCTTTTGGTACTGGCCCAGAATGCTGGGCTTTCTGTTATTATGTGACCTTTGTATTAGTCAGAATTGTGATGCTCAAGAATATATACTGTGTTGAGGCCTGAGAGTACAGTTTGACAGGGTTAGAGTTGGGGTAGGGAATGCAGTGGTTTCCCAAGAGTCAAAGATATGAATAACAAGGCACAAGGAGTGAGATCCAAGAGTTGTGGGCCCAATCCACTGACAGATCATAGACCCCAAAAAGACTATGGTGAGAGGGAGTTGGGTAACTCCAGTGGTTTGTAGGAACCTGTTGTGCCAGAGCACACTCACCCTGTGAAGCCACATTTCTCTAGCTGGACAACAGACCTTGAAGGCAGTGGCATACAATAAGTTTTGTCTCCAGAAAAAGGAAGCTCTAGACATAGCAGGCAGATATGTAAAGCTGTTTAACACTAGCCCTAGGCAAGTGCAAAACTTGTTTTTCTGGAGCCTCTCTGATGATCCTCCTTGAGAGCTCTGTTGGAAGGAAATGTTCTTTGCTGGAAAAAAGCTCACCTATCTATACTGGAGTTACAGAAGTGTCTGTTCCCAACTAGGACAGGCAATCTCTGACCTGGCAGCCAGAAGAACTGTAATTGGGAGCACAAGCTGTTAGTAACCATGAGTATGCTAATGGCAAGAAGGTGGGGAATCTCACCTTTGGGTTTGTTCTGAAATATGGTGAGTTCCATTGCCTACACCATGCAGACAAGGATCTCAAGAGAGGAGCATCTCAGTTCACAAGGAGGCTAATTCTGTGTTACTTCCCTAGCATAAGTGTTTGTTTCAGTACATGAAATTCCTGCAGTCAGGTCTCTGTGCACTTTATCTGTCAGCTCCCTGGCTCTCTGTCCTATGTTCTTTGTTCACAGCATGACTATTGTTCTCCAAAGGAAAGCCCCTCTATTTTCCAAACCTGGTTGTAAGTGCTGCTAGTCATTTCTTGTGGGGGCAACTGCAGAGAGGGAAACCCTTCAATCCCAGGGAGAGTGTCCTTATTCCTGTTCTCTTGCTATAGACCCCAGTGTTCTTGGTACAGGGTAATGTGAATGCAGAGACTCTCTAGCTTCTCCTACTATTTAAGAAGGTGTATGTCCTTTTCCTTTGTGGAGATCCTAGTCCCCATTTTTCTTCAGTTTGTAATTGTTAAATGGATGTAATTTGTTGTGCCTGTTGCAGGGAGATGAGCTCATGATCTTAACCATCTGCCATCTTGGAACAAAGTTAAAAAAACAATTAAAAATATCAGTGAAACTGAAAGCCAGTTCTCTGAAAAGAAAAACAAAATTGATAAAATTTTGGGTGGTCTCACTAACAAAATTAGAAAGAGGTTTATAAGCATATATGCAACCCCAGAAAAACTTAAGAACATAAATCCATAGAAAAAAAAGAAGAAAATGAAAAGAGAAAACAACACAACATAAACATTTTCATATCACATGAAAGAGAGTTTTTAAAAAAAAATGAAAACAAACGTATAGTCTACAACAACATCCAGAAAAAATAGAAAATGGCAGCAAACAATTATGTATCAATAATCACCCTGTTAATGGATAAAATGTTCTACTCAAAAGGAATATAGTGGCTGAATGAATTTAAAAACAAAACCCAACTTTAGTTTTCTAAAGGAAACACATCCAAGTTCTACACAAAAACACACACTCAAATTCAAAGGTTGGAAGAAAATCTTAGTAACAAATTGATCCTAGCAAAAACAGTGACAATCATTCTTAGATCATAAAAAAATAGACAGACTTTCAACATCAGAAGAAAGTAGACTTTCAACTAAAGAAGGTAAGAAAAGACAGGAATGGGCATTGCATAATTATTAAGGGGTCAATTCATCAAGAAGACATAACACTTATTATATATATATTCTATGTATATATATATATACATAGAATATATATACATATACATATAAATATATCTATATCTAACAAGAGAGCATCAAAATACATAAAGCAATATTAACAGAACTAAAGAGATACATAGACAGCAATACAATACTAGGAGGTATCAACACCCCACTTAAAGCAATGAATATATCAAACAAGCAGAAAATTAACAGAGAACCAACAGTGTTAAATGACAAATTAAAAATGGTGGGTTTTTATAGATGTTTACAGAATAATTCCCACAACTACATCAGTGCTCATGGAAGTCTTATGAATAGACATATGTTGAGAAAAAACAAATGTCAAAAAATTTATGAAGTTTGAAATTATACCAAGTTTATTCTCCAATCACAAAGGCATAAAACTAGATATCAATCAAAATGAAAACTGGATTATTCAAAAATATCTGGAGACTAAACAACATACTTCTGAATGACTATTGGGTAAAAGAAAAATTTAAAAAAAATTTTAAAAATACCTGGAATCATATGAAAATTACATAAGCTATCAAAACTTACGGAATGCACCAAAATCAGTACTACTAAGAAAATTTATAGCAATTCAGGCCTATCTCAGGAAGCAAGAAAAATGGCAAACAATCTAACCCTACATCTAAATCAACCAGAAAAAGAAGAAAAATTAGAGCCAAAATCAGTAGAAGGGAGGAAATAATTCTAAAAATTGAGCAGATATAAACACAGTATAAGTTAAAAAGACAATTCAGAAGATCAATGAACTAAAAGCTGGTTATTTGAAAAGATAAACAAAACTTAAAAATCTTTGGCTAGGCTCACTAAGAAAAAAATGAGAGAAAACTTTAATAACTTGAATCAGAAATTAAAGGGGAGCAGTTACAACAAATATCTCAGAAATATAAAGCATCATAAGAGACTACCATGAAGAGATATATGCCAATAAATTGGACAACCTAGAAGACATAGGTAAATTCTTAGACTCATACAGTCCACTAAGATTAAATGAAGAAGAGAGAACTGAAGAGTAATCACAAGTAGGGAATTTTAAGAAGTAATAAAAAATCTCCCCCAAACTAAAAAGCCCAGGACCAGATGACTTTACTGATGACTTTTAGCAAACTTTCAGATAAGAATTAATACCTACTCTTCTCAAACTCTTCTAAAAAATTGAAAAACAGGAAATACTTCTATGAAGGCAATATTATACTTATACCAAAGCAGTAAAAGACATCACAAAAAATTATAGACTAATATCCCTGATGAACATAGAAGCAAAAGTCTTCAACAAAATATTATACTATTGAATTTAACAATGCATGAAACAGATCCTCAATCATACCAAGTGGGATTTATCTGGAGATGCAAGGTTGGTTCAACATATGAAATCTATTAATGTATTACATTGCATCAACAGAAAGGAAAAATATCATATGATCATATTGATAGATGCAGAGAGAGTTTTGACAAATTTCAGCATCCATTTATAATAAAAAACTACATAAAATAAGAATAGAAGGAGCATACTTTAATATACTAAAGGTCAAATATGATAAACCCACAGCCAATATTCTACTTAATAGTGAAAAATTGAAAGCATTTCCTTTAAGATCAAGAACAAGAAACTGTTGTATCACTGTGAACAAAAGAGATAATAAATAATAAGAAAGAAAGAAAAGGGTGTCCAGTCTCACCACTGTCATTCAACACTATGTTGAAGACCTTAATAAGAGCATTTAAGAAAGAAGAAGAAATAAAAGGAATCCAAATTGGAAAGGAAGGAAAACTATCACTATTTGCGTAACATGATAATATATATGAAACAATCCTAAAGACAAGAGCAAAAAAAAGTCTTAGAATTAATGGGTACAGTAAAGTGGTAGACTACAAAATGATAAAAGTTGATTGCATTTTTATATGCAAACAATGAGCTAAAAGAGAAGGAATTTAGGAAGACTATCCCATTTGCTAAAGAAAGAAATAATTAAGAACTGTGGAATATACTTTAAAATGGATATGAAAACCCTCTAAATGAAAACCATGAGATATTGTTAAAAGAAGTAGCAGATACATAGAAATGGAAAATTCTCAATGCAATGCTTATGGTTGGGAATAATTAATATGTTATAATGGCCATTTTACCAAAAGCCATATAGAGATTTAATGCAATCCCCCAATGAAATTCCACTGATATTTTTTGATAAAATAGAACAAAAAAATTGCAATTCTAAGTAATCACAAAAAGATCTTGGATAGTCAAAGAAATCATGAGAAAAGGGAACAAAATGGAAGTGTCACCCTTACAAATTTTGAACTATACTACAAAGCAATAGTGATCAAGACTGTAATATGTTGTAGTAAAAACAGACACAGATCGGGGAATAGACTGAATCTCACCAGAAATAAACTCACACATCTATTATGAATTTATTTATGACATAGAATTCAAGAGCATATGGTGAAGAAAGGTAAATTTTCAATGAACAGTGTTGGGAAAAATGGGAAGCCACATACAAAAGAATGAATCTAGATCACTCTCTAACACCATACTCAAAAATTAATTCAAAACAAATTAGACATTGATGTAAGACCAGAAACCATAAAATAAATAGAAGAAAACATGGACAAAATAATATCACCGGAGTGAGGCGAGAGGTTAATAACTGCAGTGGCAAATGAAACAAAAACATCAAACAAATGGAACTACATCAAATTCAAAAGCTTCTGTGTAGCAAGAGAAACTGTCACCAAACAAAATGACATCCTGCTAACTGGGAGAAGATTTTGCACATAACAACAGAAAAACAAATAACCCATTCAGAAAATGGGTTGATCTGAATAGACATTTCTACAAAGAAGATATACAGATGATCAACAGACCAACAGGCACATGAAAAGATGTGCCTTATCTTTTGTTATTGTGCAAATGCAACTCAAAATAACAATGAGATATCATCTCATACCTATGAGAATGGCTATTATCCAAAGGACAGGAAAAATACGTTGGCAAGGAGGCCGAAAAATTGAACACTTTCACACTTTTGGTGGGAGTTTAAATTGGTGTAACTATACAGGAAATAGTATGAAGATGCCTCAAGAAATTGAGAATGGATATTCTATATAATTCCATAATCTCACTTCTAGGTATTTACCAAAAAAAAAACCAACCCCACAAAAACTATAATTTGTAGAAATATATGTACCCTCATGTTTATTGCAGCATTAATTGAAATAGTTAAGAATTGGAAACAACTTAAATACTTATCAACAGATGAACTGATAAAGATGTGGCATATATATGTACATATGTAGATACACATACATAAAAGGGAACCCTCACACACTGTTAGTGGGGCGTAAATTGGTTCAACCTTTATGGAAAATAATGCAGAGATTCCTCAAAGTTGAAAATAGAAATTCTATATGATACCATTATCCTACACTGGGTATTCCCCTGATAAACCCAAATGACTAATTTGCAGGAATATATGCACCCCCATGTTTATTGCAGATACCTATAATAGCCAAAACCTAGAAAAAAAAACTAAATGTCCATCCATTGGCATAAGAGTGAATAAAGAAAATGTAATATGTGTGTGTATAGCTATATATACATAAATGGAATACTACTCAGCTATTAAAATGATGAACTCCTATAATTTTTAACAGCATGGATGGTCCTAGAGGGAATAATCCTTAGATATGTCAGAAGAGAAAGCTAGACACTATGTTTTCACTCAATATGTGTTATATAGGGAAACCAATGAAACAAATGAACCATTTTTTTAAAATAGACTTTGTCTATAGAATCAAATCAGTGATTGCTAGAAGGGACAGAGGATGGGGAAATTTAGGTTAAAGAGGTCAATCATATGGTGAAGGATTGAATTGGACTGTTGCTGTAAACTTAATGTATTGTATACAGATATTGATTAACAATGATGCACACCTTAAACCTTTATAATGTTATATACAATGTTCCCTAAATAAAAAAAAAAAATTAAAGATAACTTACTGATTCATTTTATAAATTAAAAGAAAAATGCCAGAGAAATTTTCCCTTGGAAAATTAATTAAGAAATTTTGTTTTTCTTTGGTTTATTGGAAAAAATTTACCTGTCTGTCCAGCATGATTGATAACTTCAAAGTCTCCCTGAAAAGTTGGGTGATGTCAAGAACCCACATGTTGTTGGTGCATCCTGGTGAAGTAGCAGTTAGGAAAATCACCTATGAAGGATGCAGGTCACATACCCCTGGGTTTGAGTCTCAGGCCCAGGAGGGAACAACCAGACTGAACAACTAAATAAAAAATAAAGTGCTACTTACTCCTCTCTCTTCCTGCCTGTCTGCCTACTTGCCTTCATTCCTGCCTATACCTTTCCTTTAAAATAAAAAAAACCCACATGTGAAAGAATTCCTGAAATCTCATTAATGTAATAGACAATTAATACTTTCATGGCACACATTTAAACTCTCAACAACTATTCACAAAAATTTTCCATGATAGTGTTTTTGGAGCTATTGTAGCTGAGCAGGATAATAATATACACTATTAAGGGAGAAAAAAGAAAGACTCCTGGATGTATAAATGATGACAACTTTTATTCAGAATTACCACATTATAAATGGCCAGAAAGTAAATGAAAAATTACTCAGCATCACTAATCATCAGGGAAATGCAAATCAAAATCTCAATGAGATATCAGCTCACATCTGTTAAAATAGCAATGATCGAAAGACAATAGCTAACAAGTGCTGCCAAGGCTGTGGAGAAAAGGGAACCCTTGTTCACCTTTGGTGGGAATCTAAACTAGTGAAGCAACTGTGGAAAACAGTATGGAGGTTCCACAAAAACTTGAAAATAGAACTACCAGATGATCCAGCATCCCCACTTCTGGGAATATATAAAAAGAAAATTAAAGCACTATGTCAAAAAGATATCTGTACCTCCTCATTCACTGCAGCATTATTCACATAGTCAAGATATGGAAAAAACATAATTGTCCATTTATGGATGAATGAATAAAGGAAATGTGATACATATGTTCAACTACTAAAAGAAGGAAATCATATCTCTGCGACGTGAGTAGAATCTGAGATCATTATTGTATGTTGAAGTAAGTCAGAGAAAGACAAATACTCTATGACAGTACTTACATGAAAAATCTTAAAACATTGAAATCATAGAAAAAGTAGAATGGCAGTTACCAGGGACTGAAAAGAAGAGAATGGTGGTTTCCAGGTACTAAGAAATGGGAAGAATGTGGAGATTTTGTTCTAAGGGTACAAACTTTCAGTTATAGGATGAACGTGTTCTAGGTAATTAAGGTAGTATGATAATTACATTAAATACTTTATTGTATACTTGAAAGTTGATATGAGAGTAGGTTTTTAATAAAGTACTCATCATCATAATAATAAACACAACAAAATGGTAATTATGTGAGATGACAGATATATTAACTAAATTTATTGTGGCAAGAATTTCATAATACATACATATATCATATTATTACATTGGACACTTAAAAATGCTATGTCAATTATATCTCAATAAAGTTGGATAGAACACAGAATTACTACGTTTAATTTTATTTTGTCAAAGAAAAGGTACAGGCAGAAGTGAAGGTGAATAGATAGACAGGCAGGCAGGCAGGCAGTCTCCAGAAGCATTTATTTAGTTTTTCATTTTGTTTGTTCCCCTTGGCTCCAAGACATGAACCCAGGTCCTTGGGATGCATATGGCTTGTGCTTGCCAGAAGCAGCACACCTAACTACTTGACAACCAGAATATTCCTACATTTTATCTTTAACATACAGACCTATCAGAGATAATGTGGAAACTTCATTTTAACACACAAATTAAATTTGCATATGCTTTTGGGAAACACAGAAATCTAGAAATGCAGTAATTATTTTGTGAATGTTAATATACTCAACTTTGCTAATATGTTACTTAAGAATTTCCTAGAAGACAAAAGTTGTAGCAAGATAACTAGCAAGAGTGACAGGAAATGCATAACTAGAGTATAACCTAAGAGGGCTGAATGGGAACTTTGTGAAATGATACTCAATACCTGAATATCAAAATTGATAGTTGGGTTGGAAGGGAAATAAGAGAAATGGCCGGGAAAATGGAGACGTTACTTGAGAAAGGCATACAGTGAAATTTAGAAGTACAATAGTGAGTTGTGTGGGAAAACTGAGCAAGGTTTTTGAAGTTGCCAGTGGGGGAAATGGGCCTCAACAGAGTGAAGGACTCTTGCCAGTAAGGAAAGAAATGTTGGATAATTACAGGGGACCAGCACTGCCAGGCTGGGGAGTGTGGACTGTATACAACAGTTTGAGAAAGCAGGATGAACAATGCACAAGGGAAGCAATATTCCTCAAGCACCTTCCATACCTCTCTATAAGGTAGGAGATTTACATTTAATATCTCAATGAAATCTTCTTGGCAACTCTCTAAAGGATACTTAATCCTGAATCCATATCTCTGCTCTACTTTCCCTTATATTATAATGGATCAAGAGGTCAAACTCTTATCAAAGGCTAGCCCTAGCATTGGCACTTGATCCCATTCCCTCAATTTCATTCTTTTTTTCTGGAACATTTTTTTTAAATAAACAAGCAAATGAGACACAATTTCCACATCACGTTTTGCTGCTGACCCATTTCTCTACTTCCTTTCATAAAAGAATTTCTTGAGGGAATTTTTCATACTCAATGACTCCGTTTCTCATATATGGCTTTTCTAAAAGGAAAGGTGCAGACAAGAATGAAGGAGAATAGGCAGCCAAGCAGGAAGAGTGAGGAGGAAGAAACATTTATTTTATTTAGTTGTTCATTCTGGTTGTTTCCCCCCACCCCAGAATGTGAAACCTGGGTCCTTCAGGATGTATGTGAACTGTGCTCTTGGCTGGAGGCAGTGGACCTAACTGCTACTCCACCAATAAACACCAAATTGGATTTGGAACAAAACTACAGGTGGATCAGGAGAAACAGTCCTTCTTCCCCTAGAGGCAAAATCTGTGAAAGTCCTATGTTGTTGTAATGGTTGTTAATGATACAGTGAAATAATATTAGAATAAGCTGTGAGAAGGCATAACCATGAGACCTAGAAAGTATTCAAAGGTTTTCCATCTTTTTAAAATACACTTAACTCCTCCATCAGTTATCCCAAACACTGGTCTACACCCACAACCTCTTGCCTACACTTCTGCTATTCAGTCCACTCCATTCCTGCCCTTGTTCATTCCAAGCAACAAAAACCACCCTTGATAAAGTCAACAATGACCACCATGCTGCAAAATCCAATGGTAACTTTGTTGCCTTCATCTTAATGGCTTAGAAGCATCTGATCCTATTCATCATGTCATCAATTTTCTAGGATTCCTTGACATTATACTCTCTTGGTTTTTCTTCTAGTTTACTTTCCCAGCCATTATCACTCTCTCTAATTTGCTCTTCTTTTTCTAGCTGACCTTTAAATCTTAGACTGCAGAACAACAGAGTAGAGGAAATTTACATGGTGTTTTGGTATCTCATCAAAGCACTTTTGTGGAGGAGCCCAGTGCTCCCCAGGCACATGAACCCTGACTAAGCCTCCAGTATCCTTTCTCCTTATGCTGGAAGATTTATTGGCTACAATTTAGTTTAACTTCTAGTTCCTTTTTGTGCACATTGTGTACCTATAGGAATATGCCCTTTGAAGATTATACATCTTAATTTACTTACCTAACTAAAATAGCCAATTAAAGGGAACAGAAAAGGAATATAAAGAAGGATCAATGCCTATGAGTTATGATATAATATGGAAAAAATGCCTTAGTCACTGGTATGAGGGAATGGGTTTTCCTTTGTTTAAGGACTGAGAGGGGATAATTTATAAAGATGATTACATGAACAAAATACATACATCTTGGCTTATGGATAGGTCAAAATATCTGGAAATATCTCCAATTGTGCAAACATTAAAGAAAATATTGACTTAGCTTATAAAGGTACAAGGAACTGCAACTAAGAATAATGAAATTACACTTAAAGAAACCAGAAAGAACGCAATGGAAATATTAGAGTAAACATATTGAGTAAGGCATAGCATGTCCTGTAACGGGAAACCAAATCTGTGCAATGGGACAAGTGGCTATTATGTAAAATCAGTAATATCCTCAACTCAAAGTCTGCATAGCAGAAAAGAACACTAGTTTGTATGGTGTTAATGGGGGTGATGGTTCCTGTGTTTTCCAACTTAGCTATAAATGAGTTCTGAGCCACCTTCTGCCTATATTCATCCCTTGAACTTTTAAAGATGATTACCAACATTTTTTCTCACATGAGAGAAGAAAGGAAAATATGTGTATGTCCCACTGAATATGATAGGAGCCTAGTCAGGGACTCTGGCTGCCCCAGATTCTGCCCAACCATTCCATAGACTTAGGGGATAGATATGTTGGCTCACCTGGAACCCATTCTTGGCAAATCAACATTCTCCAAAACACCGATTGGGGAGCATATCTCTAAAATCCTTTGTTTAAGCAAAGAAGGCAGTCAGTCTCCAGTTTACAATTTACGAAATAGTCCTCTTCTTTTGCTGTCTTATGGCAATAGTTAAATAAATCACTTCTCCTTTTCCTTCCTCGTCCCCTTCTCTACCCAGTTTTTTGCTTTTATGTCATATCCCAAGCGATTTCTCCCAAATCCTTAAAATGTAGAAAGAGTCATAGTATATCTCCAGGAAGCAGTTGGGGATTTTTCTAGTTTTAGGATACATCAGAGTTTACCACTACTTTGTTCAGATGGCAGAAAAGCAATTGTCACAAACTTCCTCAACTGCCAAATGAGAGTCTATAGGATTTCTATTCACTTTACCAACTATCATCTAAGAGTTATAATCCCTGTGTAGTTACCAATTATAAATAGTAACAAAGAACTAAGACTCTAAGGTCATTGAGTCTAATTTTAAGAATATCAACTACAGTACTTTAATTATATATTCTTAATATACCTAGGGCTGGGAACTATTTTAAAACTGACAAAAGAAAAATATCTTAGAGAAATAAGACAGCTAGTAAGACAGAATCCTCTAAATAGATTAAACATTATACAGAGAATATTTGATAGAAAGCTCTAAACACTTTAGAATGTCAAAACAATTGAGAAGATATCAGTTTTTGCATCTGAGGGAGTAAATGAGATAAGCAGAAAGTGCAGAAAACCAAGATTTATTAATTCTGGGTTTCCTCTGTACCTGGTTCTGTCATTTGCAAATTTTGTAGACTTAGACCTACAGGATCCTCCCAGGTCTATAGTAGCCTCATATTTTAAAATGAAGGCACTGAGATGTGGTAAGTTGAATACAGTAGGCATCTCCATTCCATCTTCAAGCCCCATCAAAATGACATAAAAGAAAATTTTTAAATAATTTACCCCCCAAAAGACAATTAGCTAGAATATAACAGCAAACAAGAAAGATAAAAATAAAATTTAGGATGATGGCAAGCAGATGGACAAGTGTTACACTGACTCAAAAAACCCTTTGAAAGTGAAACCTAAATCTGCAGAGGAGAGGGACGGGAAAGCAGGAAAACACCATCATTCCTGCCATAGAACCCTGAAGTTTCAAAAACTAGCAATAGCAACTATTTATTCAGGCAAGGCTATAGGGTAAGACTGAAAACAGAGGTCCTGATGAAATGTATGTAAAGCAAGGAGTTAAAGCCTCATCCCCCACCCCATGCAGTTCAAATCCCTTTTTCATCCTGTCCTACCAGACAACTGCTTCTGCTATACCAAATCTTTTTGGAGACAGAAGGTTTATTCTTTGGGTAGGTTAAACCACAGGGCCTCTGGGCTTAGAGACACTACACCCAACAAAGATGTCTTACAGTTAAAACAGGGGAAATAAGAAAAAGTCTACATATCAAAAATTAAAATCCAGGGCCCCTTTCCATACTCAGTTCCCAAAACTGGAAGTCAGGATTCTACTCAGGCGTAGTGTAGAGTAGAAAAACAAAGAACTCTAAAAGGAATACCTCCAAGAAGAACACGAGCCTGAGAGCATACTGATATCTTTGAATGTGTATGCAAAGGAAGTTTTAAATTCCTTAGAGAATTTGTGGATAATTTAATTAATAGTATATATAAAACTAAGCAAATGAAAAAAAATTAATGAGCTTCCGAAAATGTTTTAGAAGTCTTACAAGAAAGAAAAGGTAATCATAATAAAGTGAGTAGTCCAGCTGTAAATAATATTACATTGTCATAATAATGTAAACACTAAAATGATTTAACCAAATACGGTATATGCTTTGAGTGGATGGGAGAATTTAAGAAATCTGAATTCCAATCTTACAATGGAAATCAACTAAAAGTATTTAAAACAGAATTTAAAAGCCAATATAAGTTTACAATTTAAATATATTGAGGTAAGCACCAGAAGAAACCAAGAGAAGAGATGTGGTTTGCTTTTGGAGAGGATGGGACAGGTGACTACTCTTTTCATTATAAGACTAGTAGTATTATTTGACATTTTAAAGTCATTTATTACATAGATGAAATTTTTTATTTTTAAAAATGATTACATTTGTCTTAAAAATCCTCTGGTGTCTTTTACTTTGAAAATTGGATGACTATGGAAACCTTTAATATGTTCGTCCCCCAAAATCTTTAGTCTCACTTTCCTTCACTAAATTAGATACTATGTAGGAAGCGGCTACCTTAAGACTCTCAGCCCTGATAGACTTTCTAGTATATGAAGTGTTCAAGTTACTCATGTGGGTGATTGTTTTAAAGGAAAAATGCAGGCAGGAATGAAGGTGAGTAGGCAGGTGGGAAGAGAGAGGAGGAAGAAGCATTTTATTTTTAAAATTTGTACAATCACAGCTCCATTAGGATATATGCAGACTGCACTCCTTTAAAGGCAGTGGATCAAATCACCACTCCACAAGGGCATGCCTCATGTCAGTAATTCACATTATCTTTAAAATTCAGTTTGGTAGATATACTCTGCTAGAAATGTATGGCTGTTTTTACTTTGGATTTTAAATTTCTTTCACATATGTGCTTCTTCTGAAAATTAGATGGAAAGCAAATATAACTTAAAGCAGCCAAGAACTGAAAGTTATCATGAAAAGTATTTGTCTAACCAAAAGGATAATTTTTCATGTTTCACAACTAATCCCCACTCCATTTCCCAGGGCGGGATGAAAGCATTCTGATACTCTTTGCCTCCTGATAAACTTGTATGTTCTTCTCATTTCTTGATTAAGTCTTAGAGTTTACTTTGAAACTTGAGTTAACAGCTCTTACAGGTACCGCTACGAGTAGCTCTGAAATTTCAGACTGAACCCACCTCTTAGTTCTTGATTAATCCAAGTGCTGATTCTTCTGTCTCTCATTCTGAAATTTGTTAGGTCCCTGCACTGTTCCTAGTGCAGTTCAACAAAAGTAAATCATATTGGACTCACTAAGAACCTCAGTTAAAATGTTAAATATCACTTATTATGTCCATCAAAATGATGTGTAAATTTTGTTTACTGGTAAGTTTAAGCACAAGGTTATTTCTTACTAGCTGATTATCTATCAGATGCCATTCATCTTTCCTTGTTCATTCTCTACACTGCTTCATTTACCATTATAAGCATTGAGACATTTTTTTTTTGATGCCAGACCTAGTAAAGGGCCAATATATAAGCAATTGGCCTCTGGGACATTACTTCATCTACCTTACTTTTCTCACAACCTCCCATTTATCAGATCAACTCCTTTAACATCATTGAAACCCTCATCCTGCCTTCTCCCTTCACTCCTAAATATCCAGCGATTCCTAGTATGGAATAAGATAGTATTCCATGGGAGGAAGCATCCCATATAATTGCCCCCCATAACTAACAAAATATAATTGTCTAGATTTCCATTCAGCTTGGGCTATATTCTTTGCTAGGGAATTGGAATTATAAACATAATTCAAGTAATAAGGGTTGTGATTCATTTAATATAATTTTCCTGCCAGCAACACCTGTACCTTAATGGGACCCCAGGGGTGTGTGTGTGTGTGTGTGTGTGTAGGGGGTGATGGCAAATAATAGATGGCTAGGGAAGAAGGAGGATGAAGTATGTTTCTGGTGCCTTTCTCTCATCACCACAAGCAGGGAGTAGTATGTTCCTCTTATATAGAGTCCTGTTTTGAAAGTCTACTTAAATTGAATATTTCAATTTTGGTTTAGAAGATGACACATAATTAATAGATGCTATTTATTATTATATAAAAAACTCACATTTATAGTAGCTTGCGTTTTTTTGATTCTGGCGTTTTTTACTTTTACAGTCAGTAATTTTGAAACTTCTATGTATGTTTGGTGTGTCATTTTACTCTACGTTAGGTTGGTATGCTGTTTTAGTCAATAAAAACAGAAAATTGCTTTTATTTTGTTTGAAGCAATTAACCTATTTATTCATTTACTTTTGGCAGGAAGGGGAATTCACATCCCTGAAATATATCTTTCTGGTTGATAATTCTTGATATTAACTTGGGTGTTATGAGTTTAATTCCAGATGCTAATGATGCAGGATTCCTGTGCTCTAGAGAGAAGATTTTAGAAGTAATTAAGTGTGAATGCCTCCTTATCTGTTTATATTCTATTCTAACAGGATATTTTCTTATTTAAAAGTGCCAGTTTGAGCCTAAGTCTTTTCACAGTGAGCACTTTAGGATTATGTGAGCAAATCTTTCTGTCTCCTCTGATTTAGTTCTCATACTTTGGAAAAAGGACAAGGTGGAGGAAAATGGGGATTCCAGATGAGAAACAAATGGCAATTTTTATCACCGAGAAGGACTGGATGGCATCATAGGGAATCTGTGGTATCAAATCATGCCTAAAACATGTCTACAATCAGAAAAGAAACTTTCCTTCTGGGGGTCAATAGACTGAGAGAAAAGAAACAAGAGAAGAATAAATGATGGACATACAACATATCCAATAAAAGAACAGTGGATCCGTTTTAGAAGCAACTTCCATAACCACCACTGAGACCCATGTAATGTAGAAATGTGGACATAAGGAAAAGCTAAGTAGAAGAAGGGATAGAGACAGAACACTGTGACAATCTAGGAAAGAAGTGTGTTAATTGTGGCAGTATGAAAATAAATATACTCTATCTCATTAATAATTTTTTATATTGATTACTTGGTGAAATTATGATTTTAAAATGTATTGTGTTAAATCAGTTATTGAGTTAGTAGTAGAAGAGGGAGAGGAACTAGAGCTTTGAGGGTACAAGTTTGTTCCCCATAAGATATAAATAAGGTTTTCATTCTCTATCATGAAGCACATGAGAAGGAATCATATGAGAATGGATTAATCATTATCGAGAGTCTTCAAAGTTTATGTACAAAAGTTACTAAATTTTTATAAAATCTTCTTATTGAAAAACAGTTTTGCCTTATACTTATAAGGCAGGACATAAAGTATTTGAGGTACGAAAAATATTTACTGAGAGGAGTAAGAGAGAGAGTGCACATTCTGACAGAGTGTTAAAGGTTTCATAAGAGGCGACCTTTGGGGATGGCCTGGTGGAGTGGAGGTTGGACGCAGTCCACATATATCGTAAGATCCCTTCTTCTAATCCCGGGATTGTGAGGAATAACCCAGGATGAAAAACTAAAATAAAAAAATTAAGTGCTTCTTCTTGCCTGCCTGTCTACTTGCTTTCATTTCTTCCTGAAACTTTCCTTTAAAAAAAAAAAAGAGGTGATCTTTGAACTGAAAACGGTTTCTAAGTTTACTTTTTGTTTTTATTGATGTTAGACCTGAATATAAATTGGTCAAGCAGTATTATAAAGTTTATTGTAAAAATGAGAACAGTACTCTGCACACTCAAAAAAAGAATAATCAGTCGAATAATGGCAATGTTTTGCAACACTAATTCAATGCTTTTTCATTGCTGATATATTTTCATGCTTAATGAACTAAATTATTGATCTGATTTGTTTAGGGCAGCACTGTCCAATAAAAATAAAATGTGAGCTACATGTTATTTTAAATGTCTTAGTCACCAAATTAAAAAATGTAAATTAAACAGCTGAAATGAAACTCAATAATTGATTTAACACAATATATTTTAAATTCATAATTTCACCAAGTAATTGATATAAAAATTATTAACAAGATATAGTACATTTATTTTTCATACCTAATACTTTGGAACACAGTGTGTATTTTCTTACAGTATATCCTAATCTGTACTCACCCCTCAGCATGTGCTCAATATATATGTGTAGCTAATGGCTGCCATATTGAATGGTATAGGTTGGGTATATGCGATACCCATCTTGGTATCACTGCCTATGAACAAAATGGAATTTTATCAAGCTATGAGATCTGCATTATCCAACACAATAACAACTAGTAATGTGACAATTTAAATTAGTAACAATAGCTAAAACTAAAAATGTAATACCATGGTTGCTTTAACCACAGTTCACTTCTTAGTACTCACAGTGGCTACTCAATTAGGTACCACAGGTTTAGAGACTTAATGCTTCTGTCATATAAATTGAAAATTAGAGAATGTCTAAATCACCAGGACTTTATATTACCCTTGATGAAAACAAACTTTTATTTCTCCTTTTTATTTCATTTCATAATATTCTTTTACTTATTGTCATTCATGTCCCCTGCACCTAATAAAACTTCACCATGGCCTGGCCTACAGGATGAAAATTGCCCATGATAATTCTGAAAAATCCAGTTAAATGGCTACCCTTCTCTCTCAATAATTGCATTTTTTTTTCACATTTCATAGAAATATGTGGCATCTTGTTTTGGGAATACATGACACAACTGGAAAAGAGTGGTGAAGAGTAAATTTCTGAAAATGCTGACATGCCTTCCAAAACATTTTAATTTTAGCTGGTGCTATGACAATTGCAGGATGTGCAGCTTGGAAATTAAAAAGAAAAAAGATGCAAACATATAGAAATACCCTTTTTCCTCCCTTCTCCAACATTTTAGGCATTTTTTTTTTGTAGATGCTCTGGGCAGTGTTCTAAGTTGATATTTGCAAGTCAATGGCAAGGCCTGCTCAGCGCTGAGGGAATTACATAGTCACAGACAATTAGTCTTTTAAAAGGTCTGCTGCTTGGAAATTTGCCACTAAACTCAGTATAGCCTCAGCACATAATGTAAATTTTTAATGATTATAACTTTGCTAAATTCAGCCTTTAACAAATCTTATAGTAATGTTTGGAAACTTTTAAATCAAATATAACCCAATTAGGTTGGTATTTGATTAAACTGAACTGCCACTTCAGTGAAGTGTTTAAATAAATCAACATTAATATGCTTTTACTACAGTAAATAAAGTTACGTCTATATAGTAGAAATGTCAATACCCACGCATAGCTCTTGAAAATGAAGTACTCCCTGCACTATGAATAACAAATCCAGTACTAATTTGGGGGAGATTATTGATTTCTTTTTATAGACCTCTAGGAGTACTTTGTCCTCAAACTGTACAATTTCTTAATTCCTAAAATAAAATAAACCAAATAGTTGTTGAATTCTAAAACCACTGAGTTGTCCTAATAATAGTTATGATTAATGATCTTTTCTCTAAAAATTTAATACTGACTCTTCCTTTGTAGGATGGAACGCCCCAAAAATGTTCAGAAGGACATTTTCCAAAGTGTCCAAAGTAGGCTTTTTCCAATATGTGCTAACTTGGGTTGTAGAACTAAGGTCAATCAAGTCCCCGAGGGTATGGAGAGAAATTATTACCATTGTTTTAAAGAATATGGATTATCTTAATATGGAGTCATTTCCAGAAATAACCCTTTATTATCAGAGAAAACTATCTTAAGACAGAGTAAACATCTAGACACAAGGTTTTGTCATATGGAATCACTTGTTCATGGAAAGGCCCCTCTCCCCTCTTTAATGCCTCAGGCCCTATCCTAATCCTTAGTTCAAGATATAAGTACTGGATCTATTTCATTTACCTTAGAATTTATGTCATGGAAGCAGAAGTTAGGTACACTGAAAAATGTGGCTTTGCATTTCCCACATCTATTGCTGTTCAACATATAGATGCTGTAAGATAGTGCTACATTTTCCCATGACGTTCAGTTTTGCTTTTCATTGCTATCCCTCTTTATGTGTCCTTTTAGCAGCCAATTTTATTTTTCACTGGTCCCCTGAATCCTGTATAGCATGAGTTTTAAAGTGCACTCAACTCTTATTTGAGTACCCTCTGTTAATGTGTCCCTCACTTTCAAAAAGATAAACCTAAAACAAGTCTGCCTTGGAATTTTTATTCACTAGAAAGAGATATTTTACACAGTCCAAACTAGAATATCTACGATTAGAATTAGGTTTGGCTGTGAATGACAGGAAACCTTGATAGGGCTGGTTTAAATAAGATAGGTTATTTTTCTCATGCTTTCAAGTGCAGAGGTACATAGCAGGTTGGTATGATCTAGCCCTTTGATCTCTTCTAGACCTGGCTTCCCTTCTGAAAGACACCATGTGGTCAGAGGGCTGTGCCAGTCTTAATGTCTGTATTCTAGCTGACAAGAAGGAGGAAAGGGAAGAGAAGGGCAAATGCTTCTCCTAAGCCTATTTCCCAGAATTTACATAATCTAACTCCACTTATATCCCTTTGACCAGGACTTAGTCTCCTGGCCACAACTAGCTACAAGGAATATTGAGAAATATAGTCAATGCTGGGTGATCATGAATATAGCCAAAAGTTTGGAATTCTGTTATTCTGGAACAAGGGGGTATTGGAAAGAAAACTAAGTCTGTGCCATACTGTCCTCTGGTATGGAACTTTGGTCAGCAGAGTATTTCATGAACCTGGCAACTGCTGCTGGAAAAAAATTAAATAAAACAACTAAGTTTCTGGTACAACTTACCTAAATATTTACTGACAATGCCTTTCCTCTCGTTTTGCTATATTTTCAGAGCCTCCTATCACAGGATATGAAAAGTCCTGCTCCTCTTATAGGTCTTAAAAATCCCTTGATTTTAACTGTTTATTATATAATTTTCTTATACTACCATGATAAGAAATCACTTCCCAATTGTCCAACCTGGCATAGTTTGTCATGGGAGAAAAAAATCAATTGAATTCTTTTCTGAAATGCCTTAACTTTTTATTCTTTTCCATTCTGCTGGTTTTTTTTTTTTTTTTTTGGTTGCACACATCAAAACTCTTAATGCTGACATTAAAACTGTTTATGTAACCCAAAATTAATTGAAGTTTTGGAGTTGATCAAATCATAATAAAAAAGCCACTGCATTTTATTTTAAAATTGATTTTATTGAAGGAATATTGCATTATAACATTAACTGGGTTTAAGGTATACATGATAGTAAATTCACATCTGTATATAATACATTAAGTTCAACACAATTTCCTTTTTTCTTTCACTGTACAATTAATCCCCTCTACTCCGTTTGTCCCTCACATCTTCTCCATCTAACTCTATGCCAGGCATTGTCTCATTACATTATCTCATTAAATCTTAAGAACAGCTCTACATGGTAGGACTGTTGTTAACTCCTAGTGTCCAAAGCCTCACAGCTAGTGAGTGATAGAGTTCAGGATTTATACTGCAGAAACTGAATCCAGACCTTTCCCACCCCTGACTGTCAGATCATGAGAGCAGCAGGGGAGGGGTTCAAGGAAGGCATGGAGACGAACAGATACAGGCCAAAGGTTTATCGGACCTGCCAGGTGGGAACTAAAGTAGTACTTTAGT
This sequence comes from Solenodon paradoxus, assembly GCA_004363575.1. Classification (NCBI taxonomy): domain Eukaryota; kingdom Metazoa; phylum Chordata; class Mammalia; order Eulipotyphla; family Solenodontidae; genus Solenodon; species Solenodon paradoxus. The sequence goes on along the minus strand of RJWH01004889.1, from coordinate 29,068 downwards.
CCGCTCCAGCTCAGGGGCGACAGATTCTTATACCTCAGGTTGCAGAGTGGTGAAAGTTTAATGGAACAGCCTGGTGGTAAGGGAGAAGCCAGACCCTGAAGCCAAATGACCTTGCAGTGGTGACAGACAGTATGTTTGTGAAGCCCTGGTTCCCTGTTTTATGGTGGGATCAGGTAAGATTTTCTCAGAGTTTTAAGGTGGGGGCTGCTTACAACTGCTTCTTGAAAAGTCTTGGGGTAAAGGTCAGTGGCTCAGCCATGGGGGTCGGGTGGGCAGGATTGCTTACACTGGCCTTAACCACAAAATGCCTTTTTTGGTTGACACAATTCTATATGAAAACTCTAAATCTGTCTGATATGGCAACTAGTAGCTACAGATAGTTATTTACATTTAAATTTTAATTAATTAAAGCAAAATTAAAATCTCAGTCAGTCATACTGGCCACATAATCATGTGTTCATTATACTTTCCTTAAATCATCACTAGTTCATTATCACATCTCATTAAAATGCTACTTATTTTATATAAATGTGAATATTCTACTAGTGAAATCATGTCTGACATATAGTATCAATTATATCTAGTCAATTTTTGCTATAACATAGCTTGACCTACATAACATACACAACATTTTTAGTCCTTTCAATATTATAATGGAATAGCTTGCTCTTATTATTTTCAGTATTATACAGTGAATGTTTTGACAATGGTAAAAATAGAATAATGAGAAACACAGATACATATCTGCATGTAGGATTTAAATACAATAAATTATAATCTTATCCTCTGCAATTTATATTAGAGACTAAAAGGTGAGTACTTAAAAAAAGAAACTAGAATCATCTGTAAATATGACATATAGTCAAATGCAAAATCCTATCCTTTGGAATTGCCGATAGTTACAACCTCAAAACCTTTATGGTGAAAATACTCAGTCTCACTAAATCACACCATATTTTAGTGAAAAAGCCCAGTGGGTTTGCTTCTTTGCAAATGAGTACTCTGCTAGTTGGCCAAGGAATGAAAAACCAAAATGACTTGATACATTGCTGCAGTCAATTAAGCCCACTTTTAGTTTTTTAAAAATGAAAAGAGAAACTTTCAACTTTGAAAAGCAATAATGTCCTGTAATTTGAATATTATTCTTTGTATGCTAAGAAAAATATTTAAAGCGTAAATTAGTAAACATCTTGATTATTTCAATTCTGAAAGAGGAAAAAATGACAAGTTTCTTCTAGTGAGCATCATAGTCAAGTCTGTAATTCTCTTACCTTCCTTCCTTCTGAATTAAAGAAGCTCAAACTGAAAATAATAGCATTTCATATCTAGGTAACATATATCTGTACCTCCTTATACTCGGATTCTTAACATGAATATATGTTCTGCAGGGTGGGGGCGTTGAAATAGGTTTGCATTTCAAAGAACATCAGTCATGGGAGAAAGCCTACTGATGATCTTTCAAAGTTCCATTTCAAGGCATCTCTGAAATAAAAGTGGTCTACTTACAATTTTCAGATCTCTGCATTGATTTGTCTAATTTGAGGTATTATGTAAAATCCACAAACGTACTTTGTCGTTATGATATCCATGCCTCTGAACTGTCTTTAAGAAAAAAGAAGCATTCCAAAGTAAATATAGTAATTTTATAATCTTGATTTGAAGAAATCAAGACATTTAGGGTTAGGAAAGACAGTTCAGTTAAGTTCATGTGAATAATGAGAAACAAGAATAATAAGAAACACAAAGATACATATCTGCATGTAGGACTTAAATATAATCAGTTATAATCCTATCCTTTGCCATTTATATTAAAGACTAAAAGGTGAGTTCTTTAAAAAGAAACTAGAATCATCTGTAAATCTGACATACAGTCAAATGCAAAATCCTATCCTTCAAAATAGACAATAGTTACAATATTGGATAGGAAAGGAAGTATCACCCCAGAGAATTTATTATTGACTGTGAGTGTAGGACATCAAGCCCTGAATTTTGAAAGAGAAATTCTGGAATTAGGGCTCAACTCTACAATAGTATGACTTCGGCTAAGTCATGTTCATCACTTCCCTTAGATTACTGTTTACTCCTTGGGAAAAATAATGTTAAATTCCTCTCAGATCTTAGGGTATACATATTATTCCTTGTTCTTTGCCAAAGGTGAAGCAGATCATTAGTATTTCAGCAGGCTCTACTTTACTAAAACACCAAATAAGCCAAAATATATCCCCCTCTTCATTATTGTCATCACCGCTGTCATTATTAATTTAATTTGGGAGAGAAAGAGGCTAAAACCCAAGTAACCTAGTATCAGGAAGTCATTTTAAAAATGGCTTCCAATAAATTTTAGATCAAATGCAGTCTTCGGGAGTCCACTTTACCATCTCCTGCTCTGGAGAGTGAGTGCTGACGAGTACAGTCATGACCATGAAGTCCTGAATGATCTTCATTGTCCAGTAAAAATATAGCTGTGTGTATTACCTTTCACTCACTTTTATAAGCTGCAAATTTGCCTTTGGCTATATAAAAATAACTCTCAACAAAGGTACAAAGCAACAAACATGATTTCTGCTCAACTTTTGCTTAGACAACTGAATTACCTATGATATCTTAGTCCCCAAGCATATCAGCTAATCAAGGTTTTACTGTGCATTCTTTAGACTAGCGAGTAAATTAATTGGAGGAAGTGAATTATTTGGCCTGGCTAGATGTTTGTACTGATTGAATTGCTTGGATTTTATCATTCTGTTTCATAAAGAGCAAATTGCAGGAACATATGTACATTTGGCTATGACAAAATCACTTTATATATGATGAATATGATCAAGCTTTAACACAAGTAGCTGAAATTGCTGCTGCCATTATTATGCTGTTTCCCAGGCAAAATTAACTGAGGCCCCTTTTCTACTTCTAGGAATGATTATTGGTTAATTCTCTTCTACGGTCTTATTTCCTGTGTCAAGTCAGCATTTAGCTATCCCTATCTAGCAGATTTCCTATGCAGTGAACAGCAAGATCTCTCTATTGTGGAGAAGGACCTAGGGCTTTTCATCGTTCCATCTCTAGTATAGAACTCAGTGTCTAATACATAGTAGATGCTTCATAAATGACTAATAAACTAAAGAATGGACCAGAAAAAAGAGGGATTTTTTTTTTTTAACAAAGAGGTTGCTCTTTCAGGGCCAGTTTTGTAGATTTCTTAAATTAGATCCTGGAAACAAATTTAGGCAAGATAAAATGGCATGTTATCTGAATGTATTTGGAAACTTACTTGTCAATAACAGAAAACTGGCCACACCTTTGATAAAAAATGTCTTTCATAATCAGACAAACATAGTAGAGACTCGATTCAATTTGTTGACTGAATATATTGGAAGGAAAGTCAGCTTGCAAAATAAAGGTAGAGTCATTTTGCAGCTCTTTCTTTCCTTTGCTCCTGAAAAAAATGTATAACTTAGAATTAATTCAATTTAGAGGATGACAATGACAAAGTGGATAAGGTATGCCCACAAGTAGGGAAGAGTTGACACACTAAACAAATGATTTTGTCTTAAATATGAACATAACTCAGTACTAAGTGAGGGAGCTGCCATTTGAGTTTCCATGATAAAAGTCAAATATTTTAATGAGGATAATCACAGAGGCAGTTTTCTGCCTAATTACTTCAAAGCTTAAAAATGCAAGAGTAGGATCCAAGTGGAATCCTAACAACCAAGAGCAAAGATGCTTATAAATTGTTGGCAGATAATTATCAACAGTTGTCTGCATCAGAGGTAAATGCAAATGTGCATGCTAGGGACATACTTCATGACAGTCTGTTTATTGTTCCCAAAATTGAGTTGCTCCTTCACTGAGTAAAGAGGAAGGATCTGGTTTTAATATGTTACAATGTTGACGGTTCATCCCGTAAACAATAATAATAGGATCTTGCCTCCACCAGCAGCATATAAACTAGGCCCCTTTGACAACAGAATTAAAGGCTGGTCCTTGAGGACTTTATGTCTCCATCTTTGTTATCTGTGCCAAAGTATTTAATCAAGGAGCTGCTTTTGTTTATCTTCATTATGTACTCACAAGCCCACTACAACTCAATGCTGAGAAACCTTCAATTGATTACATGGAATGTGTTGAACTATGTTCTGCTTCAACCCTCTTGATAAAGGTTTGAAGTCACCTGATCTGAACTAAATAGATGTGACTTTCTCCATCAGATCAGCCAAGTTCATAAGTCAAAAAGAAAACAAACCTGTTGAGTTTCTAAAACCTACAGGCCATATCTGTAAGTGAAGAATGCTTTTATGATACATTATAGAGGATTGCATGTTTTAAGCTCTCCTTTCTTCTGGAAACAAATCTGTGAAGATAAAATAGCCATCTCAATTATAGTGATTGCATCTTATTGAAAAAAATAAAACCAAAACTTGCTGTTAATGGAATATGAATCCTGAGGAACATCAAGTCCAATTAAAATAATTAGAAAGGTCAGCTAGAGAAGTAATGGTTTGAGGTTCCAAATGAAAAACACATGGATAAAATACTATTTGGTTTCTATTTTGACATATAAGAGAGCTTCTCTAATGGGGTTTGCTGAAAATTAGTGGCTATAAGAATGATCTCCTGCTTACATGATTAATTGTATTAATTTATCTCCATTAGTTTCACATAAATATCTCAAATTGGTATCTCAAAAGCATAGTTTCATCCTCTAGTTAAGTAGCCCTTTTTGTCCTGGAGAGTATAAGAAGTGGCAAGGTATGGAGGAACAGGGAGTGAGGACTAAAGTTATTTTGAAAAAAAATAAAAGATCAGGAATATGGTCTCTAGAGAGTACTACCATTAGTCTTAGAGATGAGCTAGAACTGATGAATATGGAGAGCCTCTCAAAAAGTGAAAAAAGACTCAGTGTCCAAATACATACAAGCTATCCCTTTCATACAAAAAGCTGCCATTGAGATTATGCTACTATTGCTGTTTAAAGAAATATTTTTACTATATTTTGTTTTAACTTAACTGTTAATTTACAAGTTGCAGTGATTAAGACCTGCCACCTAGAGGATGTTTTCTTAAGTAAGAGTTATATTGAATTTGTTAACCATGATAAGATATCTGGCTGTTGGGAGGTGATTTTTTTAGGTTTATCAGTGTGTTTGTGTTTATTCCTTCTACTCCCATCCATCCCTTCCAAACTCTGGAGGGACTTCCCCTGGGGTAGTTTTCAAGCTCCTCTCCTCTTTAAACAGGGCTTGAAAGGGAGGTTGGAGTTAGCTGAATGCTGAAAGCTCTTGGTGATGGGGAGAACAGGGAATACAAATGAAGGGAGGTGTGAAAACTGTGAATGGGAGGCAGGCTGAAATGCACTAGCAAAGAAACTTGAAAGACTTCTGTTTTACAAAACGGATACCAAAATTTACCTTTCTTTCCCTATCTTCAGAATTCAAAATTCTTTTCTTTGCTTCTCCCTAGTACTTCAATGAGTCAATTGCCTTTGTTCTGGTCCCCACACAAGTATTCATCAGCTTTCCTAGTAATCATGCCTGCTTACCATATCCAACCCTTGTTGTCTATTAATTTTAACCACTTTATCTCCCAAATTATACCTGATGTCCTGAGTAGCAGTTCCATGGAGCAAAACCTACTAGTACAAACACTAAGTACAGATGCTGAAATTCTGCCTGACAAATATGATGGTTGTAAGGGATAGACCAAGTGGATTTTGGCAGTTACATAAGTACCTACACTAACCAGCCCCTTGCAAAAGTATTTTTGGTTAGTGTCTCAGAGTTGTTAAACTTACGAGGACTGACATAAATTTAATAAATACCAATGTACTTTATGGGAAGAGCTTGGGAACTCTCAAGTCTATATATTCAAATGGTCAGTGTTTTGATGGTGGGCAGCCTTTCCTTTATTACCATGGTTCCTCCTCTCCCCCTCAGCACACATTTTAAATCGGCTTTTATTAAACATGCTTCAGCGCAAAGAAGGCAAATTAGAGCAGGGTATAAAAAGTAGCACTGGAAATATTACAGTGAAATTTGCTTTAAAGCTAAGGCAGAGAAGGCAATAGAGTTCTAAATGATATGCCAAGACTCTCTTCTCAGAATCCTCTTTGAAATGCTATCTTAGTTAATGTACAATCTTTTTAAAAATATAAACCATATTTAAGCCATATTATAGACCAGAAGTGGTATCAGGAGGGGGTTTCAAGAATTTTGCATTGGTTGGTGTTGATTTATAAAGCGGTTTTGTAAGTTCAGATTTCAACATTCCAGAGAAAGGAATTCCATCACAGACTTATCAGTGTCTAGACTGATGGCTCTTAACCAAGCCTATAATGAAAATTTTAAATGCATGCACATAAACTCACATACATACACAAATGAACAGAGACCCTTTCTACCCAAATTTGCCCCTTGTTAGAGGTTTGGATACACTAGATCTTAAATAGGGACTGTGGACTGTCATTTTTAAACATTCCAATGGCTATTCTTATGTAAACCTAACGTTGAAAACCCCTGTTCCAGATATTTAAACAAGGTCAAAAGTTTGATAACATGTAGATGCTTTATTTGCTAAGTACTCTTCTTCCAAGTGCTTTAAAATATTAACTCATGGAATCCTTATATCAATCCTATGAGGTAAGTGCTATGTTCATCATCCACACTTTGTACAACAAGGCAAAGAATGGTACATGACTTGTTCAAGATTACACTAATAATCTTCTATCATAAGTAAAAAGATACAAAGGTTACATCCCATAGAAGTGTATTGATTATTCTTAACTATATATCAAAATCCTGTGAAAATTATGAGATAACTATATATAATTTATGACACTAACCAGAATGATAGAAGACACCTAGATCTTTTTTATGAATATTATAGAGCATATATATCAAGTCTCCTAAAATATGATGAATAGCTGAAGAGCATACTCTCTCCAGTAAAAAAAAATTACTCCAGGGGAAGACAAGGGAAAAACAAGACAAAAGGCATATTTTTAGTATGTAAATACTTATTACTATTATTAAAACTTATTATTATAGTCATCCATTCTTGTATTTTCACAAGTCAAGAGAAATCCTAGTCTTCTTAATGACCTTAAAATGAACTCCAATAATCCCAATGTTGTGACTGACCTGTTATCATAAAATCCAATAAGTAGATATTCAGAAACTGTCCATGAATTCAGTATTCTGTGTTTGTTAATCCATGGTGCTATGTTGGTCTTTAAAATAGTCATTTTTCATAAGTATATATAGAGTAGGTACAAAGGGACCTGGCTTCTAGTCTCAGCTCTCCAATGGGTTCTATTCTAGAACCTCAGATTTTTCATCTATAAAGTCTGTGGACTTGTCCTAGATAATCATTCCAAGGTCTCTACCAGTATTAACACGTCTTTAATTCTCTTAGAGCCATTGTGAGAGGAAGCTCATGACTTCTATTTCTTCAAAATAATGCTTTGTTCCTGCCTATTTCCTGGGATGGATATATATATATATATATATATATATATATATATATATGTATATATGCATAAATTAGAAATAATGCATTGCTTTTTAGTCAACAACTAAACGGACTAATATATCAGAAATGTATCTGTCAAATTTAATTAGGTATTGGCAGGTAACAACATACTCAGTGATACATTGTGCCAGAAGTAGTGTTAGGTTAATATTCAATGATACCAGGATTCTAAAGAGATAGTGCATTCCATTCTTCCTAAATTCCTGAGAACTGTAAATGCTGCAAAACACGTGAAATTCTTAATACGATGCAAGAAACTATTCCCCGTACATCTTGATTCTTTCATATTGAGGCTGTTGAAGTTGCATCTGGTATTGCCATTTTTTAAAATTTATAAGATCAGAAGAAACGTTTTCTGGAAAATCTCAATATGGTGATCATTACTAAGCCTTTGTGCTTTTAGCTAAGTTGCTCCTTGGCCTATGCCCTAACATAGTAGAAGGTATGCAGAACTTCCTCTTAGGGAACAATGAACCAAAAAATCACAAGGATGGGAGTGGTAGTTAGGAAGTGGTAAAGACTTGAGGGCTTTGGAGGTAATCATTTTTTCTTCCAAAGGGAGTTGTCAGTCTTTTCATTATTAGCTTTTCCCCTTTAATCTCTAAAGTTAAAAGCCATTGTTTTCTTGTGTCTTGCTTCAATTCATCAACCTTTTGTATGAGCATCCATGGAATAATTTAGGTCATCCTAAGATATCAAATAATTCTGTATAGCTAGGCTCACCATAGTTGTTCTGCTGGTTGTAGGATGACTTGTGATTTTCTTCATGTGCTAATTGCTGATATTTCAAAATTTGCTCTAAATTTGGCTTAGGCATCTCTTGATCTGTTCAAGGCCAGGCTGAGAGGGCTATTTTGCCCCTCGAAGAATAGTATCTCACAAAGGCTCTTTATTATTCGGACAAAAAGAGAAAAAAATCTACTCATCTATCCCTGGCTCCAGCAGAGCTCTTTTTAATTAATACTTTATTTAGCAACAAATATTGGTTGTGGATCAGACACTGAGAAAAAATCTAAGTAGCATTTGTAGGTGACTATCTTCTGCCAGGAAATGAACCTGCCTCTGCCCCTCCAAGATTTTGTTTGTTTAAGAAGGCTTTTCTTCTCCTAAAATCTAAAAGTAATCCTTTATCTCAAAATTTGCTTACTTAGAAATTAAGTTATTATGTTTTCTTAAATTTCAAAAGTAATAATAACTTTTCAAATATAAGGAACAAAACATTAATGTCCACTTTAACCCCCTGCTAATAGTCCTCAATAGTCTCATTTACATCTTTCCAGTTCCCTTTCTATGCATTAAGATACTTGTTTAAATATATAGACCTATGTGGTTTTTCTTTGGGTGTAATGGAACTTTCTTTAATGTAGAAAAGTATTCTAAATTTCTGCTATCCAACATGATCTTTGTTAGCTACATATGACTATTGAACAATTGAAATGCGATTACTGTGATTGTGGAGCTGAATTTTTAATGTTTATTAATGTTAGTTCACTTAAATTTTAATTTTAACTGCCACATGTGGCCATTGGCTGTTATACTGGGCAATGCAAATCCAGATAGCAGGAACCTAAAACTCAGACAAGAAAACAACAACAATATAAGGAACGTTCTATTAACACATAGAATAGAGGCACAGAGAGATTAGGCACCTTGTCTGTGATGGAAAGTATTAGAGAACAGGTTCAAACCCAGACTATCTAGCTACAGAAAGTACTTCCCTGAGCTTATACTTGCAGAGAATCATGTGATAGACTCAAAATGGCATGGATTTTGGCATAGACAAAACTAGGTTTGAATCTTGATGCTGCCACTTATTGGACTCCTCGTCTATGTAACATGGGACAAATCACTTAACCTCCTTGAGTCTTGGTTATAAAATTTATAAAATGGGGTTCACAATACATTCCTTCTCATCATCAATTGGACATATACTTTTAGACAGTGCATGTAATTTTCCCTCTTCCATATTCCTTATCAACAATGTCTGTGTTTGGCTAATGACTATCTATAGTTGATGATATTGCCATAGGCCATGAAACAGATTAAAATTCAATGAAAATGCATGAAGGAAAATGTGGGAAGTATTCTGCATAATATCAACCTCAGAGAACTCTTTGGTCCAGTGACACTACATTATCAGAAACCAAAGTAAAAGTAAGCCACTGGGACTATATCAAACTACTAAAATGCTCTGTACAGTGAAATAAACCACCAAAACCAAAAGAAAACTCATGGAATGGATAATATTTGCACAGCATATATCAAACAAGAAGTTAGTCTCCAAAATATATAAAGAGCTCATAAACATCAACAAAAAAGTAAACAACCCACTCTAAAGGTACATGAAAAGATGTTCTACAACACCATCAGGGAAATGTCAATAAAAACCACGCGTTATCTCACATCAGTGAGAACGGCATATATTAAAAAGATTAGAACCAACAAGTGTTGGAAATGGTGTGGAGAAAGAGAAGCCCTCCTACACTGTTTGTGGGAATGTAAATTAGTGCAATTTCTTTGGAAAGCAGTATAGCGCTTCCTAAAATAATGAAACTACTAGTTGACCTAGCAATCCCACTTCTAGGTATAAACCCAAAGAATATAAAAACACTAATTAAAAAAAATCTGCACTCTTATATTCAGAGGAGCACAATTCACAATAACCAAGATATGGAAACAACCTAAATTCCTGTCAACAGATTACTGAATAAAGAAGCTGTTGCATATATACTCTGTGGGATTATATGCAGATGTTAAAAACGATGAAATTATACCTTTCACAGAAACCTGGATGGAACGGGAGTTGATTATGTTAAGCAAAATAAGCATGAAAGAGAAAAAAAAGTACAGAATGGTTTCACTCATTTGTGGAATATAAGGAAACAAAGCAAACGAGGTGGTGATGGGCAATGGAACTCTGGTGGTGGATGTGGTGTAAAACACACACTGATTGAGGGTCAGATTTAATATCCTGAAAACCATATGGCAATGAAAACAAAATAAATAATAAAACAATAAATTAATTTTTAAAAAATTAATGAGTTTCAAACAGATTAAAATTCATCATACACATTGGTCATTGTGAGCCAGAACTTATAAGCACAGAATTCTAGCAAACTGAGACAACTGAAGATTTCCTGTCAAAGGAAGTAAGGGAATCTACTGAACTACCACAGAGTATAAAGTTAAAGAAAGAGAGCAGTTTGGTTTGCTGGAGCTAAACTGGTTAATGTGATTTGTAATTAGGTTGACCATTGGTCAGATTTTACTCCTAATGCTTACTGCTTGTGTGACCTTAGGAAGGACACTTACCTTTTTTCTGTCATCTATAAAATGGGATATAATACCTATTCATTGTGTTGTGACGATTCCATGGAAAGTGCTTATTAGGGACTAACAAAGTAAGCGACTGCTGCTTCTGCTGCTACCGCCACTTTCACTTCTATTAATAGCATCATCAGCCTCAGTGATTCAGTCATCACCACCACCAATCAGTGAATGCAGATGCTAGTGACTTACGTTCTCAACTCTGCACCTCCCTTAGAGACAGAAAGCAATTCCCCAGATGCTGTTTGCTTCAAGTACTTACTTTGTTCTTGCAGGACAAATGATGACAGCTCATCCTAAAGGGTTGCTATAGTAATTCACTAGAAACACCTCCTAGATATCTTGCATATCTAGGGCATATGGATCGACCAGAAAGTCTTTTGTAGAGTAGGTACCTTCAAGGGAGGCAGTGTCTTTGATGTCCTGGGAGTGTCCAGACTTAAGTCTAGATTTCATGAGGTATCCACTTTCTTCATTGAGCCCTCTCTCCCCTCTCTCCCACTTAACCACATTCCCAATTAGATGATGTCATCTAAAATTTCAGGAAAGAAAATATTTAAAATCTATTTTCTTGAGCTTCAGTTCTAGAGTTGCTTTTGTGTTCTTGATTATTTTCTCAGCTCTAAAAGAAATATAGGCACTTCTGACTATGTGGTTTATGAACTGTGCCAGGGTTTGACTGGAGTAAAGTTGCTTGCGGGGGGCGGTTACAGCAAATTTGAAACACATGCTTGTGATATACGCCATTGCATGACTCTTTCTCTAAGATCTACTGGAAATGTCAGTCTGTTTAAAGGGAGTTGTATGTTAACATAAGAATGTTCATGAATTTATTTCAGAAAATTATATTGTGTGAATCATAACATCAATCCAAATAGTCATTATTAATTGTGAGAGAGAGCCATCTGAACTGGTGATGAATCCAAATAGTGGAATATATGAAAAGGAGTGCTGGGTAGTTGGTGATGGGTAAGATTCATGCTGGGCCAGCTTTAATGAAAGATAAGATTCATTTGTAATTGTAATCACTGCAATAATGGAATGGAATTAAAGTATTTGAAAGCACAATTTGGTCTATTAAGTAGTTTGAATATTCCTCCAGCATTTCTGTTTATGCCATTAATTTGCTTATTAGCAAAGGCTTTCTTCATAGATAATGTAAGGTCAACTTCAGTCCAGCCTGTGTCCAAATGATCATAAAATGAGTTTGTGAGGTCCACATTAAATAGGAATGTATAATAATAATAGTGTAATATCTAGAAAGATCAAATCCTAGAGAAGGCTGAAGGTTATGCTGTTTTTTATTTTATTTAATTGCTTTATTGTGTCTTATTATAAATTTCACCTTTAGTGCCATCTGCATGTGATGCTGGGATTAGACCAGTCCCCTGAAAATGCCAGAACTAATCTGTATTTTTAAATAGAAACCCACTTATTAGTGCCAGTTAATCTTCAATGAATGTAACATCAGTAAAGTAACTGGGTAATGCAAAAATATTAAGTTTTATTGCTAATCTTTAATTTCGCTTTAGGGTGAAGAAAAATGTTAATATTATGGCTAAAGAGCTAAGTCATACCAGATTAGCAGTGTTTTACATTAATAATGAAAATAGCTGAGTCTGATTAGTGTCACTTAAAGTTTTGTGAATCAGAGATATGGCCTTACAAATTAAACAGTTTGAATACTGGATAAAGAGTCTAGGGAAATAATTCTTTTTTAAAAGTTAAAACCTTCATTTCTCTTCTAAAGAAAAATTTATCATTGGTATAGAATTACAAACCATTCACTCTACAGCATGAAAAGGATGGAACTTTGCAGACCATAAAAGTGTAATAAAGGAGCCACTAAAATTGATTTTCATTTAAGTAGATTACCAGTGTTTTCTTCCTTAAATAGAAGTATTCTGTACTTCTCCAACCTATTTTCAGCAATGATACTCTTTTTTACATGTATGATTAGATGCCACCCAATTTGGGGATGACTAAATGTCTCTTCCTTTTCCCATCCTCAACCTGAAGAGCTTTCTCAACCTACAAGGAGAAGAGGAAACATAGAAATAAAACTGCAAAAATTTCCAACACATGTATAAATAGAACAATTAGTGAGGTAGATGAAGTGAGTTTCCATGGTTCTTATTTTCTGTATGTTTCTCCTCCAACCCTGCTCAGCCCTAATATGCCCAGTGATCTGCTCCTTAGCCCAGGTTCTCCTGCAATACCACAAATAAATCTGAACTCTCCTTTTCACCTCCCTTTTCCATCCCCAACTCTGACTCCACAGAATGTACTAGAGCTGAGTTCATTTTATCAGACACCTTCTGACTGTCAAGAGTAGTAGTAGTAGTAGTAGTAATGACAGGAGGAAGGAACATAATGTAACAATGAAAACAATAGCCAAGCTGAGTGTAATGACTGTTTTGTTATGCTTCAGGCACTCTTCAGGCATTTACATCCAGTACTTCATTTAATCTTCACTTTTATAGATGGTGAAATTGAGTCTTAGGAAGATTAAGTTTCTTGTCTAAGGTCCTGCAGTGAGTAAGAAGACTCACTGTTGTTTAATTCCAAAGGCCCAATCTCTTAACTGATACTACACTATGTTGCCGTCTTAGTTTTCGGAAAAGCAATAAGAATTAATATCTTAGACAGTGTTTTGGAAAAAAGTCATTGATGGTTTACACTTACTATTTACAGTTTATTACCAGATTTTGCTGCAGCATTTATTTAAAAGGTAGAAAAAAAGGGAAAGGGTAAGGGGTAAGGTGAGATGAGAAAAAGATGAGAAGGAAGAGGAGGAACAATTGACACTGAGCCTGGAGTGGAGCATTTGCCTTAATTGAGCATCCAGATGGATAACCTCTGGGCTTCTCATTCTCCTTGGTGAGGTGCAGGCCACCCAAAGCTGAAGTGATACAGTGAAACTGACATAAATATTCCCCTTCTCCCATCCCTATCCATGCACAAATTCCTGGTCCAATCACTTGTGTCCAGGTTAGCAGCCTTGGTTTCACTCAACAAAAGTTAAAGCACTTATGAGAAAGAACTTCTCTGGGACATTTTCCTAAAAAGTCTATGGGTACAGGCATGGCATGCTCCTGAGGCAACCTCATCTTCTAGAGCCTATCAAGTACAAACCTTTATGATTATACTAGGGCTATATCATAGCTGGGCAATATAAAAATAGGGATAACTTCCAGATGACAGGAAAAGTGACATTGTCTTAGGTATGAGAGTTCTTCCAACCCCAAGACTATGTCCTGAAATATATTTGTACATGGTTGCTTTTGTCCCACTTCCAAAACTGGTCCTCTCTCTCAGGTACACTCTAGGGTCTTACTGGTTTCAAATCCCACTTATAATTAGTCATATATGATTCTGGATCCCTGAATGTAAAAAGTATTTGTGTTCTTTTTTATTTAATTATATTTTTATTAGAATAACATTGTATTGTGACATGAAATGTTTCAGGTGTCCATCATTATAAATCAACATCTGTATATCCTTTAATATGAACCGAAGGGCTCACAATCCAGCTGAGCTTCAGTGGAAGTTGTCTTTGCTGATTAAAAGCTTTGTTTCCCAAAGGTGTTTGTGTGTGACATATAAATTAGCTAGTTTTGTAACTGCAGGTAATTTTAAGATAAAAAAATAAAAAAAAAATCTTTGTTATTGTTTCTTTTATTGACATTATTATGTGATTTTCAGGATAATATATCTCACACCTTAGTCTTTTACTTTAATAAGAGCATCCATGAGAGCCATACCTTTTGAAACCAAGCTGAAGGATGTGCTCTTGCATTTGCTTCCTGACTGCACTCGGTTTTCTCCCATCAAAGCAGCCCTTTACCAGAAACAGTCTGAAGTCAGCCTTGTGGCAAAGAAGAAGACAGCTTGCTCTCAAAGACGCACCAAGCAGGTATATTTCTATGAATGGCCTTTGATGTTAATAATTTCTAGGTCATCTCCCTTCTGATTTTCTTTTGTTACTAACCCTATATATGATTCTTGACAAAATCTATACATATAGGAATTGACATTAGAAGAGGAAGGACCAAGTTATTGGACACTAGAGTTCAGGGTGACCTACCATCTTGATTTCACCCAGGATTTTTCAAGAGTTAGCACTGAAAACCCTATGTCAAGGGAAAACCCTTAGTCTAAAGAAACAAGGAGATTGGTCACAATATGAGAGCTATCTTAGGCCATATAGTGTACCAGAAAAAGTGCTGATCCTCAGAAATCTGGGATCAAGTCCTATCAGTGTCACTTATTATATTTAACCGTATCTTCTGTTTTTATCATGGTATTTATCAAAATTACAATTCTATCTTTTGACATTTATTTATTTATTTATTTATTTATTTATTTATTTATTTATTTATTTAATATTCACCCTTCTTACTAGAGAGTAAACCCCCTGCGCTCTAAAGCCATATCTTAAGTCCCCATTGCATCTCTAACACTTAGCACAATGCATCACATGAAGTAGGCACTCAATGTTTACCTATTGAATTAAGTTGCTTAATTGTACTAGTCCACCATTTTATCATTCATAACAGGTATTAATTAATTCTAAGAATTGTTATGAAGAATTGAGACAACATATGTGTGAAAGAGAAAATGTGTATATTTTGTAAACCATACAAACATAATGATGATGGTGATGTGTGCTTGGTAATATTTGCCTTTTCTTGAGAAACCTATAGATTTCCAGGCCATTTTGATATTTTATTTTATTTCATCCTTATAATTACTCTTCAAATAGGTAGATAAGTATCATCCCCATTTTACAAATGAGGAAACGGTTTTCAAAGAATTAGGGCCAACTGCAAATTTAGAAGGCACAGTCTTTAAGACTACCCTTACCTTTGATACCAATCAAAATTTTGGAGAGTTACCAAGGATACCATCATCTAAGATAATTCACTAGAAAGAACTCACAGAACATACAGAAAGCTATTATAGTCACAGTTATGATTTATTATAGGGGAAGGAAAATACAAATTAAAATCAGTCAAGGGAAGAAGCATACAGGGCAAAATCCAAAAGTATCAAACATAGAGCTTCTATTATCCTCTCCATGTGGAGTCAGGATGTGTTACTGGCATTAATGTGTAAGAATATTCAGAGTATTGCCAAGCAGGGAAGCTAGCCCAAGTCTCAGTGTTCAGAGACTCTATTACATACACATTGAGACACTATTATATACACATGACTGATTGATTGCCCATATGGTTGACTTTAGTTTCCAGGTGAACTGATATCCTGTGACTCAAAGTCTCTATTATAAATCACATTGTTACTATCTAGTTAACCAAGACCTACAGGCAAGGATGATCTTTCATGAGCTAAGGTGAAAGGCCAGAGCTCCTTTTGAGCACATTTAAATTCTTTACTACACAGAGGTGCAAGGATGTCAATCAGCTTGCCAAAGGTTGCACATCCAGTGCATGTAAACTCCAGTCAATGTCTCTTCAGTGCCCATGCTTTTATTTCCTTGCTTGCCCTGTGTGGCTGATAAATAATGCAGTTTTAATGTGCTATAAAATGATGTGTGCTATCATACATTGATCAAAGAAGGGCTTGACTGGAGGTTAAAAAATGGTAAAAATCATATTCCTCTTCTATCTACATTTTCACTCCTACAGTTCTCAAACTTGAATCTTTCTTTATGTCTTGAACCCTAACCTATGCCCACACTGGGAAAAATGTGAAGTGGAAAAAGGTAGATTGATATTTTGTCTAGTATATGTAATTACTCCACAAACCTCCCTTTGTGCATTAGGGGATTTAAAACACAGGTACACACACACACACACACACACACACACACACACACACAAACAGGCTCTATTCTCCATGGTCTATCCAAGAAATTCCATTTTAAATGTTAGATAAAAATTGACAATTCTTCCTGGGGCCATATGTTTTTAAATGTGAGCCTCTTGAGCACAGAGTAATCATGAATACAAAAAAATTAGTATCACTTGATGAGTTTTCAAACAAGTTCTTGTGAAGCTATATAATTTTCCTAAATCTCAAATTATAGCATAGCCAGTTATCCCTTCACCTTGTTGTGCTAGGTGCAAAAAAAGAGTAGAAAATGACAATAAGAGAGGAGAGAAACAAAGAAGGGAAGGCAGGAGGACAACTAATGCTCTGAAGTAATATATACATGTTCGGAAGTGGGAAAACAGTTTTCAAAGGTACACATCACATAGAAGAGCATCCAAATTTTAAACTAGAGCAAGCTTAGGAATGATTTAACAAAAGGAAGGTAGAATTTGATACAGTCAACATTTTTGCTTTCTTTCTGATAGAAGGGAGGAAGAATGCAAAGCTATAGCTAATTTATTGCAGAGGCTTGCAGAAGAAATAGCACTGGCCTTAGAATCTGGAATACTGAAGTTTCAGTACCAAGTTCATTATTTGCTGTGTAACTTGGGAAAGTTATTTACCTTCCCTGACTTTCAGTTTCTTTACCTATATAACAAGTGCTAATAATAAAACAAATCTTACTTACAGTGATTAAATAAAACAGTACATGTGATGTCTTTTACACAGTGTCTAGAACAAGGTAAACACTGAATAAATGTGGATCATACTGGTGGTAATGGTATATACTGTTTTTTGTATAAAATAGAGATAAATGTCCTGATATATCACAGGGTTATATGAATATTGTTTGCTATACTGAATGTGAGAATGTTTTCCAAAAAGTACTTCATCATGTCTTTGAGGTCAATGTTGCCTATAATCCTTACTTGGCAATAAAAAGTCAAGCATGAAAGACTAATGCCTGGAGTGTGTGCTGAGTCATTTCTTCAGGTGTGAAAAAAATTAGTAAAGTTTTGCTAATCTACTCAGTGCAATGGAAACAGCTTGCATTATGGGGTCATACATCCAGGCTTACAGCCAGGATATGTCACTTTCAAGTCGTATGACCTAGACATTTTCTTGTAGGAAAATTCTTAGCCTTTCTGAGACTCAATATCTTTATTTGTGGAATAATTGCACATATCTTACAAGTCATGCGAAGGACCTACTACATATACATATGTATGTATAACATATATATGGCTATTTTTTCCCCACTGTATGATCTTGGCACCCCAGTTGAAGTCAATGGACCATAGATGTATACTGATTTTTTGAGCTTTTTCTGAATTCTGAATCCTATTCCATCCATCTATCCTTATGCCAAACTTTTTTGATTACTGTAGCTTTATAGTAAGTTTTGAAATCATGAAGTATGATTTTTCCAACTTTGTTATTAAATATTCAAAATTATCTTGGTTATTCAGCACCTTGTATAATTCCATATAAATGTTAAAATTAGATTACCCATTTCTGGGAAAAAAAAGCAGTTGAAATTTTGATAGCAATTGCACTGAAACTATATATCACTTTGGTGAATTATTGACATCTTAATAACATTAAATCTTTCAATCCTGAATACAGTATGCCTTTCTATTTATTTAGGTCTTTAATTTCAATAAATGGTGTTTTATAGTATTCAGTGCCTAAGTCATGTACTTTCTTGGTTAAATATACCCCTAATTATTTTATTATTTTTCATGCTATTATTAATGGCACTGTTTTTCTGAATTTCAGATTGTTCATTACTATTGTATATGTTTTGTAATTGATCTAGTGTCTTGCTGCTCTACTGAATTCATTTGTTATCTCTAGTAATTTTTTAGCGTATTCCTGAGAATTTTCTCTGTACAAGATCGTAATTGGAAATATATAGTTTTACTTCTTTATCAATTAAGATTATTTTATGTCATTGTCTTGCTTAAATTTCTACCTATTACCCTGTACCTCACCTAAAGAGTTGAATAGAAATAGAGTGGACATTCCATCTTGTTCCTGATTTTCAGGGAAAATCTTTCAGTCTTTCACCACCAATTACGCTCTAGTTTTGTTTTTTTTCATAGATTTCCTTTATGAGGCTGAGGAAGTTCCTTTGTATTTATTTTTGGGAAAGGTGTGAACAGGAATAAAGGTGAGTAGGTAAGCAGACAGAAAGAGTGAGGAGGAAGAAATATTTTTATTTTATTTTTATTTATTTGTTCATTCTGGTTCTTCTCCCCAGACCTAGGACACACACCAGGATCTTTGGGATGTATGTGAACTGTGCCCATAGGAGGCTGTGGCTGAAACTCCACCAGTACACACCTCTTTTGCATTCTTATTGACTATTTTTTTCTTTTTTATCATGAATGAAAGTTGAATTTCACCTGATTTTTTTCTTTATTAAGATGAACATTTGTTTTCTTCCTTCTCTTAATATTACAAAACTGCAGTGATGAGAGCTGTGTAGTACTGATATAAAGGGAGATATAAAGATCAGTGGAATACAACTGAGATTTTAGAAAAAAGCTCATAAATATATGGTCAATTGAAAAGGTTCCAAAGTCATTCCATATGGGATGAATAATTTTTCCAACAAATGGTGCTAAGACAAAACAACTGGATATCTACATATGAATAGTTCATTTGGGACACCACCTCACACCATAAAATAACTCTAAATTGACCAAAGACACATCTATATGTAGATATATAGATATATACAGATATACTCTAAAACTCTTAGAGGAAAATATAGGTAAAATCCTGATCTTGGATTAGGCAATAGTTTCTTAGATAAGATACATGCAGCACAACCAAAGAACTTCTAAATAAATAAGACTATCTTTAAATGAACAACTTTTGTTTCTCAAAGGATACTATCAAAAAAATACAAAGGCCACCCGCATAACAGGAAAAATATTTGCAAATCATATATCCAGAATATATCAAGATATCTTACAAATCACCAATAAGATGATAAACAACCTCATTTTTAAGGCAGACGATTTGATTAGATATTACACAAGAAAGATATACAAATGGCCAATAAGTACATTGCAAAGATGTCAATATTATCAATCATTATGGAAATGCAAATCAAAACCACAATGAGCTACCATGTCACATTACTCAAATGGCTATAATTATTTTTAAAAAGGAAAAATATTGGTGAGGATGTGGATAAACAGAAAACCTGGCATGCCTGGATGGAGTAGGGGTTAGGTCACTAACTTCCAAAGAAGCACAGGGCACATACTGCTGGGTTTGAGTCCCAAGCTTCGGGCAAACCACCAGTGTCCATAACTAAATAAAAATAAAATAAAATGCTTCCTCCTCTCTTACTGCCTGCCTGCCTGTTCACCTTCATTCTTGCCTGTACCTTTCCTTTAAAGCAAAACAAAGCAAAATAAAAACAGAAAACCTAATTCATTGCTGATAAGAATGCAAAATGGAACAACCATTATTGAAAATTGTTTGGTGGTTTCTCAGATTGATAAACCTAAAGTTACCACATGATTCAGTAATTATACTTCTAGGTATTTATACAAGATAAATGTAAACACTTACACATGAATATTCACAGAAGTATTTTCTTAGGAGTAAAATTGGAAACAATTCAAATGTTTATTAGCTGAGGAACAGGGAAATTAGTAGGTTGTAGCCACACAATGGAGTATTATTATTCAGTCATAAAAATAATTATGTACTTCATACCTTCTACAACATGGGTTAACCTTGAAAATATTTTGCTAAATGTTAAGACATCAGGCATAAAAGGTCACATAACATATGTTTTATTTTATATAACATGTCCAGAATAGTCAAATCCCTAGAAAGTAAAAGTAAATTAGTGGTTGTCAGGTGCTAGGAGAAGAGAAGAATAGGAAGTGACAATGGGTATGAGGTTTCTTTTTGAGGTGATAAAAATTTTGTGGAATTAAAAAGTGGTGACAGTTGCATAATCTTGTAAACATACTAAAACTGCTGGCTTTTACATTTTAAAGTGGTAAATTTGATATTTTATAAAATATGTCAATAGCTTTTCATTTTAAGAGCCATTTGAGAAAAAATTAAACTTGCTCCAAGGCAGAAGAAAAAATGCACACACTCACTTATATCTGATGCCTACAGCACAAGCAGCTGAATAAAAACTAGATAAATTAGACTTCATTAAAATGATCAACTTTTGTTCATTAAAGGATACTGTCAAGAAAATGAAAAGACTATTTACATAATAGGAGAAAATATTTGCACATACACAAACAATACAAAAATATATCACCTTCCCTAACTTGCCTTCTGTCTCTGTGATACTTTAAGTTGCCCTGTCAGCCATTCAGCTTAAAGGTGTCTGCATCCCCTCTGGATATTGGCCCAGGTCCAGGCTAATATAGACTGTGTTGACCGTTCCTTCTTCCTTTACAATAGAAATGAACAAAGGTATCTTTGTTTCTGGGAGGGGCAGTAAGGAATAGACTCTGATAGTTGTATATATCTCAGCCTCAAGGTTAAGCAACATTCAATTTCAACTGAAATTATTTATCTGTTACCTTCACATTATAAAATTCTCCACTTAAGATGACATAAAAGCCTCTTCAGTCACACACACCATTAGAGTTTGAAAGTTTGACATGCATATGCTGTTTGTTGTGTAGCATTAATTAACTGTAATTGGAAAATATTCCATTTTATGGTTCTCTGAAATCTCCGTGGTCTATTCCCCTGCCTCCTTCCTTCATCTCCCCACCTTTGACTGCTTTCTAATCCTGTCCCTACTACCCACACATACTGTACTGATAGAAATATAAGCAATTTAATTAGGGTCTGCTGTGCAAGATTCTCAAGTTGTATCCTACAGAATCAATCTCTCTCTCTCTCTCTCTCTCTCTCTCTCTCTCTCTCTCTCTCTCTCTCTCTCTCTCTCTCTCTCTCTGAAGGTAGACATGAAGGTGAGTAGGCAAGAAGGCAAGAAGAAGAGAGAGGAAAAAGAAGCATTTTACTTTTTTTTTTTAGGTATTCATTTTGATTCTCCTCAGGCCCAGGTCCCTGTTCCACCAGGGTGAGCCCGGAATCTCTTAATCTAGGCTATCTGTGAGATATGTGACTTTATGCTTGGAACTATGAGCAACAAGGCTGGGAAATGTGCCCAACAAATATGAAAAAAGGTTTCTATCATATTCATTTTATCCTCTCACTTTCTCTAAGAATTGAACACAAAATTCATTCCAAAATGAAGATATATAAACATATTTCTGAAATAAGATTGTGGTAGAAGTGTCTTTACTTTTACTGGGGCCCCTGACAGGTGAAATATTCTCTATAAGGCTATATAACCCTGAATTTTAACTTTTTCTCCCTCCTTATTATGTGATGCTCATATATATTATAGAATTTTTGTCTTTTACTAGTCCCTTCAAATTCCTCCTTCTGCCTCCTGGCTGTAATCTTTATTTTCAGCTTTTTTTCCTATCTGTTTTCTATTCAATTTTCTTGTTAAATCACAGTTTATAATTCTTCCAATTTTGCTTCCTAAGCAGGATTTTTCTAAGCAGGTCTGCCACTTTTCTTGATCCTTCTCGCTTTCTGGTTTCCCCTAACCTCTCTATGGTTCCACCAATAATTATTGACTGGATTCCCCACTTGATCCTACTAACTAGACATAATCTACCAGGAACAATCCACATGGGGAATCTTTTACTTTGAAACTGTTTTTTTTAATCTTCCTTCCCGGTCACAGAAATCTGATTATCTAAGTAAAGGAAATATGTTTTCAAATACTGTCTGCCTAGGCACAATTTAAAATGAGTCCTAGAAAAATCTCTGATTTTGTACTCCCAAGTATTTACATATATTTTGATCTGCAGGTCCTCCTTATGCTGTCCACACTTTGCTGGAAAGGAGTGTGTTTCATAAAGCATCAGACTGAATACAAGAAAATCAATAAGCAATCTGTGTGATAATTAATTAAGCTGCCAGAATGAATTACTGTTTCTTCCCCTCCTGATTTGGGTCAGAGTCACGTTTGATTTGGGAAGTTGTCCATTTTTAATTATAGTTTGTTCTGTGTTCTTTTGATGTGACTAGAATGAATGACTGGCAAAAATTCATGTTATGGCAGAAAACTATGTGGTAAGTTTAACATGGCAAAGTGTGGTTTGGAAAAAGTTATTTCTGAAACAGTTCTGCTTCAGAGTCAGGTGATATGGGAGAAAGTTCTTTCTTCACATCTGTCGGCAAAACTATGATGAAGCCAACTTTGTCCTGTGTATTCTTATCAGTTTTTGCATATTCACTCAGCAAACATTTGGTAAGAAAATACTCTTTGTCAGGCACTGTACTGTACAATAGGGGAGTAGCCACATGACAGAATATTGTGGTCCCTGAGAGAACTTTGTCTAAAAAGGGACAATAACGTTAAACTAAGAGTCACACATAATTAATTAAAAATGTAAGCGCTATAAAAGCATAGTTTATCCAACTGTACTTTTTCCACAAACCTAAGAAAACTATTCAAACTAACGCCCGAAAACTTATAATGGTCTTCAATACATCATAAAGGCTAAAGATATATGCAAATAATGGATAAAGGAATCCTTTCTCAAGGATGCAGTAAGAGGTCTGGGCAACTCCAGTTTGGAGTCTAGATTATCAGACAACATTCCCAAATCAAAGAAAGCCCTCAATAGTAATGCAGCTCATTACCAGGTCCAATTTCAGCTTCTCGTACGCTCATTTTATTAGATCAGAACCAGCCCTCAGGGAAAATGACCTGAAAGCCTGGAGAGTTATAATGATCAAAGACAAGCTGTTTTCGTATGGTTAGTGAATGATGTTGGTGATGTGTCTGTGCGAGTGGGGGTGGCGGGGTGATGACAGATAAAATTCTCTGCCAGGAGGTATTCTTAATAGAAAGGATTTCTGGATTATCTGGTGTTTAAAATATCAGAATGACTAAATGTAGGAGACTAGAGAACTTCAACAAGTGAACATGCTCCTATTTCTTCTGGATCATATATATATCATCAACTGGAATTCAGGGGGCCTGGAGCAGATCTCTTCAGGTGCAGAATTCTGTGAAGTTTGGCTTACTGAAGCACTAAAACTCCTAGAAGGATGACTTAATGCCAACTCCACTTTCCTTAAATATGCATCTAAGAGCACTTGCTGGTGCCAATTTATTCTTAGTTTTGTGGACCTTCCTATGTATATGTCGCATAGACAGAGACATTACTTATATTTGATGCAACATTTCTAGCCTAAACATACTCACAGTTTTCATAACTCAATTTAGCATAATTGTATTCAACTTAGGGAATTAGTAACTGCCCCTTTCTCTACCCTATGGGCATGTGATTAATTGGCTTCGTAGTAAAAATGTCTTCAATACAGAAGTAAAGCGCCTGTGGTCTCCAAGAAGGTTCGCTTTTAAATCTAGAGTTTATTTGGCCTTACCTCATTAAACTTGCATAAGTCAATTTTAAAAACCAAGGCCTTTTCATATCAGCAAGAACAAGAAAATCCTAAAGTAAGCACAAGAGTTTACCTAGTATCTAAGTCAGACAAATGCCAAGTGCTATTCACTACCATGCCTATCTGTGTGAGGATGCTGCATTTTAGAATAAATGGCATGTAGAAACTTTCTGAGATCTTTCAGAGATATCATTTGTTGGAGGGTTATTCTGACTCCATTTGCACATAAGTCGTTTTCAAAATCAACTTGGTCTGAGTTATATTAAACATATATGATCTTAAGTCTATTTGGGTTTTATATAACCAGTATAATGCAGAAGTAAATGCATTGTGGTTATCTGAGCATGAATGGGTGTAGTGATAATTGTCTTTCTGCCTGGCTCTGGCAATGACTGTGCCAACATCCTCAGTAATTATGAGCTCTGTGTTCTACCTGAAACAAATTAGGCATTACTGTTGAAATGTGGTTAAGGGAAGAACAAGTATATTTTTATAGGGAGCTAATCATTCTCTTCTTTTTATACTGTGTGTGGTTTTTAGGAACACAAGTTTTGAAGTCATATGAACTGTAAGTTACTAAACCTCCCTTTATGTCATTATCCTTATCAGTAAAATGGAATATTGATGTTAGCAATCTCATTAGGGTAGTGGTGAGTATTGGATAAATTAATCAATGTAAAGTACTGAGAGTAGTACCTGGAACACAGGTATGATTCAATGAATGTTAGTTCTTGTTATTATTCACAAAATAATGTCTAAATACCCCCGCTTTTTACCCTCTTCACCACTGTAATAATCCAAGACACTTGCACCTTTTGTCCAAATTTATTCTTAGCAGTGCAGCAAGTACAATTTTAAAACATAAATCCTATCAGGTATTATCGTACTCAAAATCTTCCAAGGCCCCCTGACAAACACTTGTAATAAAACCAAAACTTCTAATCTACAGAGCCTTATATGATCTGACCCTATCCTATTAAGATCACCTATCCTATCACTCTACATTTCTTGCTGAGCTCAAGCTGTGCTTGGTTGCACGTTCCTGAAATCACACAAATGTGTCATCTGTCACACAGCCTTTGCATAAGGTATTTCCTCCGCCTGGAATAGTCTTCCCTCTGATATTTATGTAAGGTTTGGCTTCATGTCATTCTATCTAATCTGACAGGCCTTCTGGGCTACCATTTCTGAAAGAAACACCTAAGCACACAGCCTGTTTAAATTCTTTGTAAAGCACTGATCACTCTTATAGGTCCTATTTTGTGTGTATGTGTGTGTGTGCATTTAATTTTGCTTATTTATAGTCTGCCCGATCTTACCAGAATGTAATATTCATAAAGTGTGGTCCTTGTTGACCACTTGCTTCATTCAGTAAATATTTATTGAAGGCCTACTATATGCCAGGCACTGTTCTGGGGCCCTGGAAACATTGCAGTATATAATGTAGATAAAAAGCTCTATTATCTGAATCTCAATAAATATTTACATAAAAGAACTGCCATCTTGAAGTTTATTTTCTACTCAGTTTAGACAGACAATAAAATATATCATGCAGTAGTGGTTGTGGTGATGATGTGTGTGGTGGTTGTAAATAAGATTGTCAGGAAAGGTGTCGATGACTATTTGAGTAAAGGCATGAGAGTAAGGGTTGGACCATCTGTCTTTTGCAAAGATGATCAATTAAAATGCCTAGATGTGGGGAAGCACAATATATTCAATGAACAACAAAGAACTCAGTGTTGTTGAAGTGGAGTAAGTAAGTGAGTAAGGGAATGGTAGGAGGTGAGATCAGAGTACGTAACTCTGAGGGGTATGACCAGATCATGTAAGGTATAATAGCGGTCATAATACGACCTGTGGATTTTTTTTCTTTTCATTTTGTTGAAGGAATGGTATAGTAGGCAGGCAGGCAGGAAGAGAGAAGGGGAAGAAGCATTTTATTTTTATTTTTACTTAGTTATTCACTTTGTTTGTTCCCTCCAAACCTGGCATGTGAATCCAGGTCCTTGAGATGTATGGGACTGTGCTCCTTCCGAGGCTGCTGACCTAACCACTACTCCACCAAGGCACACCAGTCAGTAGATTTTCTTCTGAGTTTCATAGAGTGCCAGTGGTTCCATTCAAATAGAACAGTGACATGACTTAAAAGTTTTAGAAGTACCAATCTTTTTTTCTGGATGAAGAGAGTAGGATAGAAAGGGTAGGAGAGAGACTAGTCATAGGCTATTGCAATAATCTGGAGTAGGAGATGATGACGATGTGGACCTGATGCAGCAGTGGAGATAATAAGAAATGGTCAGAATCCTCATGTATTTTAAAAGCACAGGCTTCTATATTTTATTATATAGAGAATGCTGCAGTCTCTATAAAAAGCTGCTAGAAGTAAATACAGTAGAGTGGCAAGCTACAAATTTAATAAACACAATAGTTGCATATCTATATGCAAACAACAGACCATAAAAAAGAGAAGTCAGGAAAGCAGTCATTTACCATTAGATCAAAAGAAGTAAAAAGAAACATGGAATAAAATTAACTAAGAAGTGAAAAATCTGTACACTGAAAATTATGAGACATTACTAAGATAAGTAGAAAACACAAAGGAGTGGAAAGATAATTCTGTGCTTATGGATTTGAACAATTAACACTGTTAAAATCATATTCCTTAAAACAATATATAGATTAAATGAAAACCCATCAAAATACAAATGACATTCTTCATAGAAATAGAACATAAAAATCATGAAATCCATTTGAATACAAAAGACCCCGAATAACAAAAAAATTCTGAAAAAAGAGAACAAAATGGACAAATCATGCTCCCTTGATTTCAAATTAGAGTACAAAGCAATAATAATCAACTCAGCATGGCAGCTGAAATAAAACCAACACACAGATTAATTAAACAGTTGAGGGCTCAGAAATAAACTCACACATATATGGACAACTATTATATGACAAAGGAACCAAGAACATATGGGGCAAGGTAAGTCTCTTCAATAATTGTTGTTGGAAAAACTGGACAGGCACATGGAAAAGATTGAAACTAGATCGCTACCTACCACCATATAAAGCATTAAATCATAATGGATTCAGGACTTGGATGTCAGACCAGAAACCATAAAATACATAGAAGTAAACATAGGCAATACACTACTTGACAATAACTTTAGAGATGTCTTTGGAAACTGAACTCTGATGGTAAGGGGAAAAGAAGCCAAAATAAACAAATAGGACAACATTGAAATAAAAAGCTTCTTTAAAGTAAAAACATAAAAACCAAAAACTATGGTCAAAGTGAAAGGACATCTTACTTAAGAGAAGATATTTGTGCTTCTTACATATGACAAGGGGCTAATATTAGGGTGACCATATGTATCATTTTAAATGGGACAGTACCATTTTTTTTCATATTTCACAACTGTCAATTCTGTTCAATTTTTAATAAACAAGGAGTGTCTGTAGTGAGGGGCAAAAGGAATCATTGACTTGCCCTGGGTTCAGTCTGTTGAGGGGGCCCAAGATCCCCATCCTATTTAAAAGTAGGAAGACCTGAATAGACACTTCTCCAAAGAAAACATACAAATGACCAACAGGTACATGAAAAGATGTTTGTTATCCCCTATTATTAGGGAGATGCTAAACGAAATAGCAAAGCAAAAACACTTGAGAGAATGGCTATTATCCAAAGGACTGGAAACAAGTTTTGGTGAGGAATCAGAGAAAAGGGAACCCTTATACACTGTTAGTGAGAGTGTAAATTGGTACAACCATTATGCACAGCAATATGGAGATTCCTCAAAAAATTAAAGCTATAATTCCATATGATCCCTTTATCCCAATTCTAGGCATTTACCTAAAGCATAAAAACACTATTTTGAAAAGATATATGTGCTCCTAGGTTTATCACAGCATTATTTACAATAACTAAATGCTGGGAGTAACCTAAGTGACCATTCATTGACAGAGAAGTGGGTAAAGAATATATACACAATGGGATATTATTCAGCTATTAAAAAAAGATGAAATTCTGCCATTTGCAACAGCCCTGATGGACCTTCAGGGAATTATGCTTAGTAAAATAAATCAGATGAAGAAAGAAAAAGATACATGAGTTCACTCATGTGATACACAGAGAAACTAAACAACTGAATTGACCAAATCAAGCAAAAGTAGACTTTACACACCAAATTAGTTGTCACCAGAAGGGAAGGGATAGAGGGTTAAGCAAATTAGGTAAAAGGGCTCAATTATATGTTGAAGCATAGAATAACAGTCATTAGTGATGAACTTAATATAATATATATAGGTGTTGATTTATAATGATGCACAGAGATCTATATAATGCTATTATGCAATGTTAGGTCAATAAAATTTTAAAATAAAAATTAAATAAAACAACATTTTATGACAGATTGGAATGATGGATGTGAGAGGAAAAGAGAAAAGTAAAGGCATGTTTTTTTCTGCCCTAAGTAAATGTATGAATGAAGTCGCTGCTTAATACTATGATGAGGAAGACTGCGAGAGGTTTCTGAACATGTCAGAAGCATGAAACCATGAGGGCAAATTTTTTAAAGGAAAGGCGCAGGCAGAAAAGAAGTTGAGCAAGCAGGCAGGCAGGAATAGAGAGGAGGAAGAAGCATTTTCTTTAGTCGTTCACCTTGGCTGTTCCCCAGGTCCCTGGGTCACTAACCCGAGTCCTTGAGATGTATGTGAATTGCACCGGATGAAGGCGGCTGACCAAACTATTACTCAACTCTGCCTAATTTTATATTAAGTTTTATACAAAAATATTTATAGACACAGAGAGAGAGAGAGAGAGAGAGAGAGAGAGAGAGAGAGAGAGAGAGAGAGAGAGAGAGAGAGAGAGAGAGAGAGAGAGAGAGAG